>JAODPA010068519.1:0-10185 GCA_025585075.1 Nepenthes mirabilis | reverse complement strand
AATTTAATAAATTATAATATTCAGAGGTATGGCGATCCATGAGCAGGCCTAGAACTCAATTTGTTGAATGAAGAAAAGTTCAAATAGCGACAGCTCATCAAAAAACTCCTTGAGCCTAAGATCCAGAAAGTAATGAGGTCGACCGACACAATTGGACCCAAAATTATCTAGTAGAAAATGGGCAATTAGGATTAATCAATGGGTTACCCTGGCAGTTACTACTCCAAATCAGCAGCCGACAACCTCTACAACTTAATGAATATTGCAAGCAACTGCTACTAGCATATTACCCTAACAATCAATGGGACAGGAATGACAGGCGACAGCTATACCAGCACTATCCCTCATAATTATAGAGCCATAATGCCTAGAGACGACTAAATTGACACCCTTGTCTATAAATACTCCCTTTCCTCCATAGGAAAATAGATCTCCCCGAATAGAAGGAAATGCTCAGAGAAGCAAAAAGCCACTTTTAAAACGAGTGCACCTCCCTCTCGAAGCCACTCTCACAACGAGTCCACCTCCCTCTCTAATCGCAATGAGTGCACTTCTTTCTCTAAGCCACTCCCTATACGAGTGCATCGTCTGAAAAGCCGCTCACTCATTCAAATGCACCAAATAGAGCCCAATTCTCTACTATACACTTAATCCCCAAATACTCTTGTATCCACACATTTATCTTCATCCTCCTATCTTTTTTGACCCATTAAAAATATTATTGATTTAAGCGTCAGAGAATATACCGGAACGCGAGTTTTATATTCCTCTAATCTTGTATTCGTCTATTATTGTGTGTAAGATCCAAATTTAGAGTAACAAAGATCGAACCCATACTGATAGGACTTCCAAGTTTGACGGTCTCCTAATTCGTTCTATAATTCAGATCTAGAGACGCATTATTGGCACCGTTGGTAAGAAGTGTTGAAAAGTCTTACCACACAACCAAATAAAGTATGGTGAATACCAAAACTCAAGCGAGCACATCCACTAGTGACGCTATCTCCCACGACAACGACCCAACTGTAGGTAGTCATGGGAACAATCATCCAACCACAAATGTGGAACAAATAGCTACCAGGGTGGACACGCTATCAAAATTACTCCAAACCATATGTGCCGGTATAGAGGTTCCATCACTGGGGGCTCCTTCCTCCAACTCCTAGATATCAACATCCAAAAGAAGAAATCGAAGGAAGAGAGCCCTCCAAGGAGATGATCCAACAGTCTGACGACCTTGAGGCCCAAGAAGCCATGACGACTGGAGGCCCTCAGCCCAAGAAGAGGCTTCATGTAAAACTCTACCAAGGAAGGCCATAGTCAACCGATTTAACACGTCTTTTCGAACCACTCAGAGTTGATGACCTTCTTCAATAGAAAGCGGATTACGTCCTTCTCCCAAGTCGATGAGAGAATAAGAGAGATTAAGCAACAACTATTCAAAAGAAGCATTGACAGACACTCCGTCGACCTGAAAAAGTCACCATTCATGAGAGACATCCAGATGCAACAACTCCCTCACAAGTTTAAGATGCAAGCCCTGAAACCCTACAATGAAAGTTCCAAGTCGATACACCATCTACATCACTTCCACACTCTGTTGGGCTTTTAGGGCCTAGACGATGCGGTCATATGTCTATACTTTCCTCTAACCTTCAAGGGAGATACTCAGATTCAGTTCTATTGCCTATTTCCAAATTCAATCAAAACATTCTAGCAACAAGGGAATAACTTTCTATCACAATTCGCATACAGTCAAAGGGAGGAGAAGCAACCTTGGCTCCTTATCTACATTCGGCAAGGGCTAAATGAAAGTCTAAAGATCTTCTTGACCCGATTTAACGTAGAGGCCCAAAAGATATCCCATCTTACCAATGAGGTGAAGCCAAACTCCTTTATGGTGATCGTATAATCAGGCGATTTCTTCAAGCACTTGGTCTAATATGAGTCCCAAACCTTTCTTGAGGCAGAGACCATCGCCGATGCGTGCATAGCTGCCAATGAAGCCAACAATATGAAATAGCCAGAGTGCAAAGACCATCACCACCCAGGATCAATGAATGGGAAGAAGAGGAAAGGTAACAACTCTAAATCTCGAGATCCCAGAAAGTAGCCAAGGTTAGAGTCAGGAGTCCGAGAGGAGTTCAAACTTTTGAACTAGACCCCTTGAAACGATATCCAAACAAACATCCTCATGCAAATCTAGAATGAGAAATTCATAAAATGGCCTAAATAGCCCAAAAATCCAAAGGAAGGATATTAGTCTAAGTACTGCTTCAACCATCGATCTCTGGGTCATAGTACCAAGGATTACAAAACATTGCAAATGAGACTGAGGCCCTCATCTGAAAATGTTACTTAGCAAGTTCTTGAGAGACCCGAGACAAGCCTCCAGGAGTGTAAATGATGACGAGTAGGGCTGACAAGAGTATCATCCTAATAGACCAGCTGTTAAAAGAAATTTTTTTAAAAAATCGATATGTCCAGATGATTAGTCAAATAGACCACCGAGTTGGGCAAATTCGATGTAGAGTTTTGATCATGGCCCACCATAAAAGTTCAGGCCCTGGTGGATTTTATAGTCAAAACAACCACCCCAATTCCTAATGTCCTTGATACAAGCAATGCGTCTCCAGTTTGAATCTTACATGTGGACGGGTCATCAACACATCTAGAAGCAGAGCAAGTGTGGTCTTGAGGACTCCAAATGGGTCAAAGATAAAATACTTCATGACTCTTGGATTCTTGGCCACCAACAATGTCATCAAGTACAAAACCTTATTGGTTAGACTCAAGCTAGTAAAGGAATACACAGTAAAGAATCTAATCATTCACAGCGGCTCAGAGCTGATCGTCAATCAGGTCATCGGCAATTTCAAAGTGTCATGCCCATTGCTTGCAAGGTACCTTGCTAAAGCCAAGAGTCTGAACGAAGCATTTGACCAAATGAAAATACTCCACGTTCCAAGGGAAGAAAACGAGAATACGGATTAGCTAGCGAAGGAAGCAACAACCAATAATCCTGAGCAGTACGCTCGTGACATGCGATAAGTTCTTGCAACCCCAAGCGTAGAAGCTTCGGAGCAAAAGGTGCATCCAGTCTCGGACGTGACACCTGGATGACTCCATATAAAAGGTTCATCATCAATAACCTACTTCTAAAGAACCCAAATGACCCCCAAGTGTATAAGAAAAGATAGCAGGTTGGCACACTATCATGGAGCATAAACTATATTGATGAGGTTAGTCAGTCCCTTACAAGCAATATCTAATGCCAGAAGAAGTTGACTATGCACTAAATGATGTGTCACGTCCTAGATCCCAATACCGTCATCATCCCTTAATCCAGTTATCATTAATTAAACAATTTACCTCTAATAAACATTCGGACGTGAACTCTATGTCGATATCTTGACCGACTATAATTTTAATTATTTTAATATCATACATAGGATCCAAAGTAATAGTCACACCGCACATGGCTTCCGACATCGATCCGAATTTTGACATTGGACCTTTACATATAAAAAGATGGATGTCCAAACAAACTCAACATAATAAAATCTATAGAATAAAAATCATAATTGCTGCATATCTACGTATTCATCCATGTTTTGAAATTTATCATATCTGAAATAATCAACACTTGACCCAAAAATAGTACGTCCACTATCCAAACAACATAACCATCAAAATCTAATGTCTGAAACTAAAACTAAACTAAAATATAGCATTTAAATATATTAAACATTGTCTGAAAATATTAAATAACATAAAACATCCATGAAATTCTAAACTAAAATTCTGCAAACATTCCAATCTTCACCCCTACTTATTCGGTAAGAACTCATACTTCTCATCTGAGTGGTTAATAAAATAGTAAGAGAGTGGGCCAAAAGTTTAGCAACGCATATAATATATCAATGAATATGCATATTTTACATCTAAAACATATCGGAATGATTATAAAACATAATTGAATGCAAATACATGAACTTGTGCAAAAAAAAATTTATATAATGTATTTCTAGATTTCTTGTCATACTCTTAGTCCATTTACATTATTAAAACACGCTTAATTACTACTTTTCTTAAAGACCAAGGCTAGTAGGTCCTACCAACTAAACGAGCAAACAATCAAAGCCTGGGTTATATATACTCCCACATAACCAAAGGACATATGCTATTATTCAAGACCCATAGGTACGTCGTCTACATATCATCCTATAGATAGGGCCAGACACCACTTCTTAATCCTGTGATTACATAGGATCAGATATCGATATATCACTATAATATACTAAGATATACCAAAATATACTATCCGCTAAATAATAGCCTTGGTTTAACATTTATTCTTAAGAAAGCTCTACACATTCTTAGTTCTTTATAAATTTCTTATCTCTAGAGAAAATAATCATATTTCTTAACTTAATCATAGAATTTTCTATCATATTTCAATACTTTCATGTCATACAAAACTTATTCTTTCTGTGGGATACAGAATTAGCATATTCTACAGAGAATGGAATGCTAAATTAACATGTAGTATAGAAATTTAGCTTAATATGAAAGAAATTCAGCAAACATAGGGGTTTTTACTAAATTTCAAGGCATGTAATTCAACAAATATAGAAATATGTAGAGTATACTCTCATAAATTGATATGCAAAACTATTCTTATCAATTATCATAGAGGAATTTATCAAACTATGCACAGATAGCAACATAATGTGTTATACATAACTAGGGCATGAGTTCTTAAAAAATTTTGATATAAAATCATGGAAAGTTAATATACATGGTTAGTATTAATAATATAAATTCAAAATCACAACATAGTTGAACAGTGGAACAAGAATTAATCATGGAAATAAAAAACAAACAGCAACTATAGAAGAAGAATATAAAGTACACCTACATTAACTCTAAATTTATAGAATTATAGCCTTGATTCTCTTGAATTGAACTTCCTCGAGCTTTCTCTATTCATCTCTCTCTTCTCTGGAAATTCTTTGAGAAAATGATAGAAATTAGCTCAGGTGCTATATTTATAATGCATACTGAAATCTAGCCTTGATTCTCTTGAATTGAACTTCCTTAAGTTCTCTCTCTCTTCCTCTCTCTTCTCCTCGATTCTTTCTCTTTTCTGAAAATTCTCTGAGAAAATAAAAGAAATCAGTTCAAGTACTATGTTTATACTACAGTGTGCTTGAGCGCGGCACAGCCATACATCGAGCATATGGCCACTGCTAGTCATGTGCTCAAGCGCTGCATAGGTATGCACTAGACCACTAGCTTTTGTGCTCAGGTGCGTGTTAGGCCTACCTAGGCACGCATCAACCCTACATGCATCAAGCACGCGTCGGGCTTGCATCAAGCACAAGCCATCCAATCCAAATCTTAACTATTTTGACCTAATTTCCTATATCATTTGACCTCAATTTTAATTATATTAAATTAATTATGATTACTATAATTTAAAGACTTGAACCCTATATTTTTCCCCTCCTAATAAAAAATTTTGTCCTCAAAATTCACAAAAATTACATACCTTAAGAAGAAAACAAATGCGGGTATTTCTCCCGGATTTCATCTTCTCATTCACATGTGGCCTCTTCAAAAGAATGGTTCCGCCATAAGACCTTCACCAATGGAATAGTTTTCATTCAAAGCACTTGATCTCTTTGACCCATAATCTGAACCGATTTCTCAACATAAGGCTAATCTTTGTTAATCCTCAATGGCTTATACACAGTGATGTGCTCAGGTCAAATACGTACTTTTGGAGTATTGACATGTGAAATACATTATACACCTCTCCCAAAACTTTGATATGAATTTTGGATCTTGATCAAACATAATAGATACCAGCACACCATGCAATCTTTCACTTCATTATTATACAATCTAGCCAACCAATCTCTTGAAAATGTCATTCAAACAATTACAAAATGTGCCGATTTCATAAACCAATAAACAATCACCCAAACAATATCATGATTCGCCGGTGTTCTTGGCAATTCCATTACAAAATCCATCAATATATCCTCCCATTTCTAATTAGAAGTAGATATCGATTGTAATAGGATGGGTGGCTTCTTGCACTTGGCCTTTAACAATTGACAAATCAAGCATCTTCCCACATAAGTTGTTATTTCTCTTTTTATATTTCTCCACTAAAATATTTTTTTTTCAAATCTTGATATATATTATTGATTCTCGGGTGGACAGTATACTTAGATCAATGGGCTTTACTCAAGATTTTTTTCTTCAACTCTCTAATGTCTGATACATATATCCGATCTCAGAACCTCAAGACTCCACCAACTTCAATATTAAATTCAACTTTAGAGTCTCGATTCAAATCTTCAACTATATCTACCAAAAATGGATCATCCATTTAAATTCCTTTGATCTTCTCCAAAATCTCGGGTTAAACTTGAAAATAAGCCAAAATCATCCAATTGTCTTGGGAATGTCTCTTAATATCACATTGTCTCATGCATTCGAGCATCTCCATTTCTCTAATCCTCAAACTAGCCATAAATCTCGCTTGGCAACTCAAAGCATCCACCACACCGTTGGCCATCTCGGGTTAATATTGGATCTTGCAGTCATAATCATTTAGAAAATCTATTTATCTCCTTTGCCTCATGTTCAATTCCTTTTTAGAAAATAAATATTTTAGGCTCTTGTGATCTGAATATATCCTAAACTTCTCACCGTACAAATAATGTCTCTAAATTTTTAAGACAATGACTATCGCCGTTAACTCTAAATCATGGGTCGGGTAATTTCTTTCGCGAATCTTTAATTGCCTCGACCCATAAGCGATCACCTTTCTATGGTACATCTTACCACAATCCAATCCGGTTTTAAAAGTATCACAATATAGTACAAATCAACTGGATCCTTCTGGGATTGTCAAAATCGGGGCGATCTTCAATTGATTCTTTAACTCTTGAAAATTATGCTCACACTCCTCCATCCATATAAATTTAGTTTCCTTCTTTGTCAAATGAGTCAACGGCATGACAATTCTAGAGAAATTCTCGATGAACCTTCGATAATAACTTGCCATTCCCAAGAAACTTCTAGCTTCGGTTATTATCGTCAGATGGCTCCAATTAATGATGCTTCAATCTTCTTAACATCAACTGAAATGCCTCTCTTCAAAATTACATGCCCTAGAAATATAATTTCTTTAAACCAAAACTCACACTTCTTTAGTTTAACATACAACCTCCTTTCCCGAAATGTCTAGAGTACAATCCTCAAATGTATTTTGTACTTCTCATAATTCTTCAAATAGAACAGGATGTCATCAATAAAATACAACCATAAACTTGTTCAAGTAAAGTTAGAATATCCGGTTCATCAGATCCATGATTGTAAGGGCATTAGTTAAACCAACGGATATAACCAAAAGCTCATAGTGCCCATACCTCATTTGGAATGTTGTCTTCACCACGTCTTCCATCTTAGTCCTCTATTGATCGTATCCCGAATGAAGATCAATCTTTAAAAATACTTGAGCCCCTTACAATAGATCAAATAAGTCATGTATCCTTGGCAACAGATACTTGTACTTAACGATAATATTGTTCAACTCTCGATAATCAATACATAACCACATGGATCCATCTTTCTTCTTCACAAATAGCACTGTAGTGCCCCAAGGAAATACACATGGTCAGATATATCCCTTTTCCAACAGTTCTTGCAGTTATTGCTTTAACTCCTTGAGTTTTAATAGTGGCATTAAATAGGGTGTCTTCAATATAGGTGTTGATCCAAGCATAATTTCTATCTCAAACTCAATCTTTCGATGTGATGGCAGTCCTGGTAGATCTTTCAAAAAAACATATTCAAACTCCCATACCACTGGAATGTCTTAACAAGGTGCACTATAACTCCAAATGATGCTCGCATAAGCCAAATAGGTTTGACAGTCACTTTTTATTAAATTCTTTTTGCATTGCACCTAGAATATAAAACGGTTCACACCCCAGAATAGTAAAATGGACTCTTTTTTTGGAAACAATCGACATTCGTATGGTAACTTGGTAAACAATCGATACCTAGAATGATATCAAAATCATACATATGTAACAAGACTAAATCTATATTCAACTGTAATCCATTAACCCAAATGACACACCTTGGGTACATAATATCTATAACAATAGACTATCTAGTAGGTGTTGACACAACTAGTGCATACTCCAAATTCCTCGGAGGTGACAACAAATAACAAACAAACCTTGGGGATACAAATGAGTGCGTAGACCCAGAATCTAAAAGTGCATGAACTAGAGTGTTGAAAATAGAGAGATTACCTTCCACAACGTTGGGCGACACCTCCACATCTTGCATTGTAATGACAAAAGCTTAACCCAATACATTAGGCTTCTTCACCATTGGCCTCATGTGATGAGAGCAATCTTTGATCAAGTGGCCAGGCTGGTCACAGTTGAAACAAACTCCCAATATTTTGAAATAGGGCCTCCCTCAATGTGATTTCTCACAATGCGAGCATACGGGTGTTGATGATTGCAAGCCCGATATTGATTGACTTTAAGCTCCTTTCTTTCCCTTCTCTACTGGTTTTGCCTTCTTATGGGATCCTCATAATCTCGAACTTTAACAGAAATTTTTGCCTCCTCAACTAGTGGTCTTCTTCTCGAAAAATTTCTCGCTCTCAAGCTCTTTTTCAAATAGAAGAGTTCAATCCAACATATCTTCTTATGTCCTCAACTTAAGGGTCACAAGTTGCCTCTTAATCTAATCCTTCAAACCTTGCTGAAATTTTCTTGCATTCTACGCTTCATTGTGCATCATATGTGGGGTATACCGTGACAACTCTGTGAATTTTGTATCATGCTCAACCAAAATCCAATTTTCTTGCCTCAACTATACAAACTCGTCTTCTTTCTACTCCTATAGACTAGTCAGAAAGAACTTGTCCATAAAAGCCTCAACAAACGTGTCCCACATTATCCCATGGTCCTCCAAGCCCATAGCACACTTCCTTTATGGACCACCAATGGTCCACCTCGCCTTCCAATTCGTATGTGATAAACGTCACTTTGCCTTCTTCGGGGCAATGAATCACCGCGAACACCTTGTCGATCCTCTGTATCCAATTCTCCACCTTCATCGGGTTTAAATTGCCCATTAATTTGGGAACTCTTTCGTTGGTGAACTGATCATGAGCTGAACCTCCTAGATTCAATGGTACTAAAATTGGTTTTGAGTTAGGTTAACCACAAACCATTGTGTCCATGACGTCGATCATCCTTGCTATAAAGTTTATATATAACTCCTTATAGTCTAGGCAACAATTTGATCCAAGGTTTCCTTTGAATCCTACCATCTTTTAGCCCTATCACAAATTAGAATCCTCAAACCAAAACCAATCAGATTCAGTCCTTAAGGTATCTTCTTATGACCTCTTTGATACCACTTTAACTGTCACATCCTAAATTCAGATCCTATTATTATCTCTTAATCCAATTATTATTAATTAAATAATTTGCCCTCAAATAAACATTTGGATATAAATTCCATATCGATACCTCAACCGACTACAATTTCAATTATTATAATATCATACACAGGATCTAAAACAATAGCTACCCCACATGTGGCTTCCGACATCGATCCGAATCTTGATGTCGGACCTTTACATAAAGCAATATGCCTATCCAAACAAACTCAACATAATAAAATTAATGAAATAAAAATCATAACTGTTGCACATCCACATATTCATCCGTGACTCAAAATTTATCATATCTGAAATAACCGACACTTGACCCAAAAATAGTTCAGCTGCTGTCCAAACAGCATAACCTTCAAAATCTAATGTCCGAAATTGAAATAAAACTAAAATACAAAATTTGGATAATTTAAAAGTTGTCCAAAAATATTATACAACATAAAACATCTATGAAATTCTAAACTAAAATTCTATGAATATTTTCGATCTTCACTCTTACTCATCCGATGAGAAATCATACATCTCTTCTAAGGGGGTTAGTAAAATAGTAAAAGAGTGAGCTAAAATCTCAATAAATCACATAATATATCAATGAACATGTATAAATTGCATTTAAAACATATCAAAAGGAATATAGAATATAATCAGATGCAAATGCATGAACTTATTAAGGAAGATTA
>JAODPA010068518.1:0-10186 GCA_025585075.1 Nepenthes mirabilis | reverse complement strand
TAATTAAAAAATAATTGTGATGCGTTCTTAGATTCAAATTTCTAACAGATTCGGGTTACCTTAATCGTATGAATCTAACTCCGTTCACTGAATTTAGATCCTACACACCACTATAATAAACGAGAGGTCAGGTGTAGGCGGAAAGTCATACTATTGAAAACACTCCGACGTTTAAGTCAGTAATTTGCATTCGAACTTTAAGAAGGTAAAGGGAATGAATGCGATGAGAAGGTAAAGAGTATTTGTAATTGGCGTTTTACTCTCGGCGCGAGAGGATTTTCGAGGCTCGTGAGGAGTGTTGTCTCTCAGTACTATGTTCACAAGGAACATAATTGGCCGCAGGTATTGGGCTGCCACGTAAGCCGTTTCGAATTTTAGGCTGAGTTGATTGTTTGAGCTGCTGCTACCAAGATTGGGCCTTGCGCTTTACCGATACTGGATCTAACACACACTAGCCCCCCATGCCTGAGCCGACTGATAGTCAAAGCCTGGCATGTACGTTGAGGGTCCAGCTGGTCACCGCATGTCCTTCCTCGAGATGCGCTATACCTTATTTTCTTCTGGCATGACGTCTTCCCTAGGCAATCACGCAGGCATTTCAGATACCGTAGAGATTCGGTGCTTTGAAAGGAAGGATTTGTATGCTAGAGTTCGTGCCTGTATTTAGGAATTTCCTGTTTTGTGAATGACGGCCACTGGGCGGCATGCTCTGCTGGGCACGGACAGGGCACTGGCTGGCCCATAAATAGGGGAGTCCCCGACTACAGAGGCCCATGCCTTAGTCGATTCTCGGAGGAGTGATGCGTAGCCCTTGGCTCATCCTACTCCCCGCAGGAGTTCGCAAGGGAATCAGATGGACTTGCTGGAGATCCAGAGCTTCTGCCAAAGACTGTCTTCACACCCTGATTGTGGGTGATTCCTCATACTAATGAGGATGGCTTAGCCACTCTACCGCCATTATATGCCTTCCTCATGGCCACCATGACCACCAATGTGCTGGAGGGTTCTTGCGGAGCTATCACGAAGCTCTTTGTCCACGAGATAGCGCGTCATCGATGGCCTCGACTGCACCTGGCGGATCATCTGTGCCATCTGAGAGGAGGCCGAAGGTGGAGTCTTCGTGGGAGGAGCACGAGCTAGTTACGACCCCTCTGGGACTACTGTTATGGGTGCTGGTTCTACCACTGTAGTTGACATTGGATGAACCTTCAGCGTCTGCCCAGTATCGGCGGCTCTGATGCTTAGGCAGATTGGGGTTCTTGTGGCGGAGCCAGAGAGATTTGATGTAGATCTCGTTCCCCAATAAGGGTTCAAGCAGCCGGAGTCGCTATTTCGGGCTTTATACTCCATGTTGTATCTTTTCCTTTTTTATACTTTTACTGCCGCAAATTTTATACTTTGTAAATGAAACTTTGATTAATAAAAGTAGTAGCTGTTGCCTTTATTCTTTTGCCTTGTCGCATGCTTCTTCTTCCTTTTGTTGCTTTGCGTGTTATATTTTAGGGGCTGTAGGACCCCCTTGCCATCGCATGCGCCATTCTGTGCACTTGAGCATTCCTAGTTATCTGCAGTCTATTCCACCGGCATTGTCCATTGAGTCCCATGTAGACCGTCGACGGGAGGATGCGGCGGAAAAAGATCGTTGACATCTATCGCCCTAGGAGATCAAACGCTACTAGCAATTGTTAGATCCGCTGGATATTCTAACACATTGATTGTGCAGAAGGCCTTGGGACGTTTCGTCATAATGGCTTGCTTTGGAAAGGCGTGACGTTTCTGGGATCCGGCACATGGAAGGAGTTTGTTGGCGCTCTCCCGATACACATCTTCTTCAGGGTGACGCCATTTCACTGGGGGGGTTTTGACTATTTAAACACCTGAATTCCCTCTGAGGCCTTTGCGTCCTTTAGTGGCTTCAAGAGCGTGAAACATGTGTTATCTTTGCCTCCTTTTACCTCGACACCAATTGAAAGATCTCTTCTTCATCAGAATCTTAGCTGTCCTCTGGTGAGTCAACGTGGGACATATACGCCTCGGGGATCTCAACCTATCTAAGTCCATAAGTGCCTTGATCTTATTGTGGCTATGAAAGATCGGGGATATGAATTTTAAATTGTTAATGTCATCAATCTTATCATGATGACTTCTGATCATAGCATAGCTGTCGTGAAACTAAGAGCACCCACAACGTTCTAAGGTCCATGAAATCATTCAGATATTGGACTAGACACCAAGTCTACAAGGATCAAATTAATCAGATTTTGAGAAATGCCTAAGGAAATATCATTGAGAAAGCTAATAAACTAAAGACTAAGATGTTGGATTGGAACATAGGCACATTCGGTAACATCTTCAAAATCAAATTGTTTATTTAGGCGCATCCTTGTATCCAAGAAACTCTTTCTAAAGTTGACTCCACTCGCCTTCATGGAATTGAGACCGACCTCATCCACCAATACAATAAGGTTTTTGATACAGAATGAATGTTCTAATATCAAAATTTTAGGTTGAATTGGCTTTCCCAAGGTGAGAGGTACACAAAATTCTTTTTTTGGCCACGATTATCAATAAAAAACAAAGAAACACGATCACCATACTAAAAAATGAATATGATAGCTAGATGTATGATAGTGAGAATCTCAAGAAAACTATTATTCAACATTTTAAGAAATCTTTTCATGACCTTTCGGTAGCATTATGTCTAATTGGCCCTCTATTCCTTATGATGTTAATGGGAGCTTAGCAGATGGTTTCACCATTGTTGAAGTCAGAAGAATGCTCTTCTCTATGAAGCCCATCAAAGCTCCTAGCATGGATGGAAAACATGCCTTCTTTTTTTCAAAATGCGTGGATTCGCATGAAGGAGGACCTCCTTCCAGATCATATATCAACTTTTCAAGAAGAGAAGCTACACAGAGGGATCAGTCACACCCTTTTTACCCTTACACCAAAAATGGATGCTCTGAAAATTTTGAACTAATTCAGGCCTCTTTCCTACTACAATTTTCGCCTATAAGGACATCACAGAAGATATTGTTCAATGGCTTAGACCCTTTTTAAATGATATTATCATTCCTGTATTGGTCATCTTTTTTCCAACAAAACTATACAAGATAATATCATTTTGGCCTATAAAATCTTCTTTTCAGCATGTAAAAAGAAATGATAACTTCATTCTAAAGATTGACCTCACCAAAACAAATGACAAGATAAGATGTAAATTCATTCAAGACACTCATGTTATCCTATCGTAGGTCTCATTTGCTTAATCATTACTAGCATCACATTGACTTCCTTCACGGTGCTCTAAAATGGGAAGGTTACCAAAATTTTTGCCCCATAATGCAATTTCAGTAAGGAGACCCGCTATCTCCATTTATTTTTGTTCTTCAAATTGAGAGATTTTTACAGATGACAAATAAGTAAGTAGCACTAAGAAAGTAGGAACTTACCAAAGCTTGTAGAAGGAGCCTTCACATCTCTCATCTTTTTATGCTAAAGATCTCCTTTTGTACTCAAAAGCAAACATTAATCAAATCAGCCTTATCATTGGGCTTCTCAACCAAGCATAGGGAAATGTATTAATGCGAGTAAGTCAATTGTATTCCTAGCTGTGAGTGTGAAGGAGTTGGTTGGGAACATTAAAAGAATTTATAATTTTAATAAGGTTAGTGTCTAGAATAAATATTTTGAAACAAATATTAGTTAGGGTAAGTCCTCTCAAGAGCACTACAGGACTATCCTTGAGAAAGTGAAGAAGAGCCTTCAAAATTGGAAAACAATTACCTTTTAATTGTTAGGAGAGTAAATCTTATTTAAGTCGTGGCTTAAGTAATCCCAATGTATCTTATGCAAAGTCAAACTTTTTCTAAGAAAACTTGTAATCAATTTAATCAAAGAAATCAAAATGTTCTTTGGGGAGGACAGAAAATATATTTTGTAAACGGGGTAAAGTGTGTAGGAAAAAGAAACATAGAGGATTTGGGGTTGAGAAGTGATGTAGGCAATAATATTACTCTTCTTGGCAAAATCAACTAAGAGCTAATCTCTGGCTCCAATATCTTCCAAACCAAATACCTTCATTCAAATGACTTCTCCATGATTAAGAGTAATTCTAGAGTTCCAACTCCACCCTAAGTTGGCTCTCTCCTCCAAAGAATTGAATCAGATTTAAGATTTAACAGAGAGTATGCAAAGCTAAAGATGGGGAACTAGCTTTGGTGGATGAAGCCGAAACAAGGAAGATGGCTTAACGGGTTTTGTGACTTCGAAGGTGATGGGTCTGATATGAATTTGGGCAGAAACCAATAAAACCTAACTGAGAGAAGACGAGCTTGACCAACAGATGGGCCCAACTCAGCGGCAACATCCTAAAAGATTTGGAAGCGAGGCCCTCTGGGCATCGCTAACACGCACCCTTACAAATGCGATCGCAGACTGCCAGTACAGGAGGCGGTGGCACAGGGAATGTCAACCAATGGGAAATAAGGTCAACGTTGGCAAGTCACAATACATGCCGCCCCAACAGCCACTCAACCAATCAAAATGAAGTCAAACGAGGCCGTGCCGGTCATGCCAGACGACGGTCCGCATCCTACCACAATGTGACAACTGACGCCGCAGGCCACCACCAATGCTCAACGGCCAGCAAATCCTGGCAAGCCACTTGTCAGAAATCTTGGTACTTAAAAGCCTCCATCATGGAGTTTACAAATATCTTCTCCATCAGCAGAGAAGGGGACTCGGAATCCCACTTCCTAAAAAGGCCTAAGCGGTGACTTCAGATCTAAAAAAAAACTAATCCTACCACCCAGCGCTCAAAGAAACGAGAAGAAAGAACTAGTTCTTTTCCCTTGAACCACCGCCACAAGACGACGATGATAGTGAGGCATTTCTAGTAGTGTAAGAAGGGGAACACAAGCGTCCTCAGAGCATCCCACGCACTCCTTGCATTCCAACATCCCTACATTTTTTCATCACGTTTATTTCCACGTATGCATCTTTCCGTCCACTGAGAAAGATTTTTGATTTGAGCGTTGAGTGTTTACGGTGGAAAAATATCCTACTATTTTCTAATCTCTTATTTGTAATTTATGGTACGCAGGGCCCAAGTTGAGAGATGTGGATACCGGACCCGTTCTTGATCCGCCCCAACCGAAAAATTCGAAGGTTCTCTAATCCTTAGAAGAATCCGGATCCAGGGATGCATCAAAAGGTATTATGGATATACAATCCGCAAAAATTAAAGCCATCTTTATTGTTACTCTAAGCTATTTTGAAGAGAGACCTGAAAAAAATGATTGATGAATATGATTCTATTCTTCTTATTTGAAAAATAAGAAAGACCCAAATTAGGGAGCTTATTTTAGATTATAAAGAGCTTTTATCTAGGAATTGAGAAACCTCAATCACCCATATTTCTAGGGAGGTTAACATAAATACTAATTGTCTGGTAGACTTGGCATGAATTTACCCTCCATTCAGCGGTGTGCCAACTGATAGCCAGAGACGTTGCTTTCCACATGATTATTAGTGACCATTATCTAAAGGGTATCGGTTGAGTCCCAAGAACTTCCCCCCCAGCACTGTCTTCCTATTATCTTTCCGTCGTCCCTTCCACCTTCCCGATTCGTTTCCTTATTTGGTTTTTTTTTTAAGGAAAAAAATCTTTGAGTGCACTGGGCATCATGATGACGTGCAATCGGAACAATGAATTCAGAGGCAAACATCGAACATGCGACGACGATAGCAGAAGATGGAAAAATGATAAAGCGGTGACGATGGCAAAAGAGATAGGAATGATAATACCAACTACCCCTAGAGCAATTACATAAACAACGGCCTTCGAAACTGACCATCGTAGGTTTTCGAGGGAACTAAGTCTCCCAAATTTTCATTTCATTGAATGTTCTTCATTCCCGCAGTTTGACTCCTGTGGTCGTCTCTTCGCCTTTCCCACCCTGAATTCCACAGTCACGACTATTCAATCGTCAAAATACTTTCAGGAACAAACGCGGCGAAAAATGGAGGAGAAGCCAATCGAGGAGGAACTGTCGCACCCCATTCTTCTGTCGGAGCGGGTTCGTAAAGCAGCCGGAGAAGCCGCCTTCTTCAAATCCGATTGCGCTGAGGTAGAAAAGAAGGCCGATCGCCTCTCTCAAATGCTCCGGACCGCTGCCCGGTATGCCACCTCCAACGCCTCAATCTACGAGCGTCCTGTTCGCCGGATATCCGCTGACGTGTCTAAGAACCTCGAGCGCGCCCTAACCCTGGTCCGGAAGTGCAGACGACGCAGCATCTTCCATCGGGTCGTCAACATAGTCAGCGCTACCGATTTCCGCAAGATCTTCGGCCTCCTTGATGCGACCATCGGCGACATGCGGTGGCTATTGAGTGTTTTCGACTGCAATGACGGTGAGATAGGTAGCGAAGGCGGTATTTTTATCTCTCTTCCTCCGATTGCTAGTAATGATCCGATTTTATCTTGGGTTTGGTCCTTCATTGCGTCGGTCCAGGTCGGCCAATTGCCCGACAGAATCGAGGCCGCCAACGAATTGACCTCGCTAGCCCGAGATAATGATAGGAACAAGAAAATTATAGTGGAAGAAGGCGGGGTTCCGCCGTTGATGAAATTGCTCAAGGAAAATCTATCACCGGATTCTCAAATGGCTGCTGCAACTGCTCTTTGGAATCTGGTTAATGACAGGGAAAGGGTGAGAGTGATTGTTGATCGCCTCGGAGTACCGTTGATTGTGAATGTCTTGAATACTGCACCGATGAGAGTTCAGATAAGAATGGCCAATTTGGTGGCTAGAATGGCGGAGTATGATCACCTTGCCAAAGAGGAATTTGCAAGGGAGAACGTGATTAGGCCTTTAGTCTCACTGTTGTCATTCGAGACTTTTGATGAGGATGATCAGAAGTTCCAATTGGGGAAGCAGAGCATCGATTCCATTGTGCAAATCAATAAGGGTATGGAAAGAAACGAAAGGAAGGATTCTAATCATCAGCCTCGGAAGCTGTACCCCTCCTTATCATTTTACTCGGAGCTAAGCAGTAGAGGCGGACGGCAGAGGAAGGAGAGAGAGAACGAGAGTCAAGACGTAAAGCGCGCACTGAAAGCAAGTTGTGCAGAGGCTCTGCTGATGCTTGCTAGGGATAGTGTGTATAATAGTAGGAGAATAGCAGAGACAAAAGGGTTGCTTTGTTTGGCTAAGTTGATTGAGAAGGAACAGGGAGAATTGCAGAGGAACTGCTTGGTGGCTGTGATGGAGATCGCTGCTGCGGCCGAATCTGATGCCGACTTTAGGCGGGCAGCATTTAAGACTAATTCCCCTGCTGCAAAGGCGGTCGTGGATCAGCTTTTAAGGTTGATAAAAGTATCAAAGGATCCATCGCTCCAAATACCTGCTATCAAAGCCGTTGGATCATTAGCTCGGACATTTCCAGCAAGGGAATTGCGGGTCATTGGGCCTCTGGTCAGTCAGCTTAGCAATAAGGATCAAGCTGTCGCAACAGAAGCTGCGATCGCTTTACAGAAGTTTGCTAATCCAGGAAACTTCCTTTGTAACGAGCATTGCAAATCGATTATTGAGTTCAATGGCATCCCGCCGTTGATGAAACTACTCAGGGGAAGTGTTCATACCCAATCAAATGCATTGAGCCTTCTATGTTACCTTGCCATACATGCCAGCAATAATGAGGATTTGGTGCTAGCGAGGGTGTTAACTACACTCGAGGGGGCAGATCACACGTCGGCTGCCCAGAAGCCAGAGTCGAGAGAGTTGATTTCCAAAGCCATATATCACCTCAAAATGTACTACACCGGCATGCATTCCCAAAGACAGCCTTTGGCTGCGTAAATACCTAGTTTCAAGCTTGTGACTGGGTGTTTGTATGGGGTTGGTTCTATTTGGACTCCTGCAAAGAATGGGTTATATCTTAATCAGAATACAAAGCTTTGTACAAATTTTATACAGAGTCTTCAGATGAAATAGGTATAGTTTCTGTAATTAGGGTGTTTTGGCTCATTGAAAACGTCTTCTGATAGCTTAGGTTGCTCAAAAACCTTTTTCGCTTCAGAAGCTATTTCTAGTGGAAGAAAGACAGCTAAACTTCTGCTTCTGTGTTGCCAATCTCCTTATGAAGGTTAGTTATTGTGTATTGATTCCTGCTGTGTCTTTGTTAGGCTCAACATGATCATTTGGCTTTGATGTTTAGCTTCTTCGTGATCCACGAATGATTTTACATTTGCAGTTGACTTAAGCCTTATTTGGTTGAATGGCCGAGAATTTATTTACCACAAGAAACAGTAGCAACCGTGTAATAGACCTAAAGTGGTCTGATTTTTTTTTTAGATCTTTTGCGTAGCGGGTTGATATATTGGCATCAAAGGGCGCTAATACCAATATTTTCTAATAATATGAAATTGTCATAATTTGTTGCCACATTAGTGATGACATGCTCATTGATATACAAGATAGCAACTGATATGTTTCAACCTTTTTGGCTTTCCTTTGCTTATTAGAAGCCAATACCTAGCTGTTTAGCTTAAATCCATGTCTCAAATATGCTTTGAGTACTTTAAGAACCAAAAATTTAAATTTTTATAGAGATAAGAATATGCACATATGTTTTTTGGTATTTTTAATGATTCGATTACGCTCATTTGTTAAGTAGAACTAAAACTCTATAAATATATCATCAAAATTTGATGTAATTGTACGTTTTAATGTGTTGACGAGAGATTTTTTTGCATTCATGATGTTGTATACTAATACATATCAATAGATATGTCTAATATCTATATTTTAAGCTGTAGTGGTATGTAAATATGAAATATTCTCTTAATAAGATTATACCTCTTATTTTTTTGAAAAATTTCTAATAGTTGTTAATGGTTATGATGGAGCCTAAGTATACTGAGGCCCAAAGTACAAAGAGCCTAGGAATACTTATGCATTATCAAGTCAAAAAGGGATAATATAATAGCCTACTAAGAAGACAATATAAAAAATAACCGATATAATATCCATGCTTATAATTCTTACTGATTAAATATCATTATTCGAGTTATCTTATATTATAAGACTTACCTTAATAAAACCAAGGATTAAAGAAAAAGAAATACATATCAAAGACTGTTTAATTTTTAACTTTGAAATATGTAACTCTAACGGCTAACGAGCTTTTTATATTGGCATTATTGCCTCTCTGAAAATGTCTTTACTTAAATCATTTACATTTGTTCCCCTATGGTTGTTGGCAAAGGACTCATCCCAATCTATACTGTCAATTAAACCTTCTTAATTGACCTAGCCCTCAACAGTCTCATTACTCCCTCGACAGAGGTCCTTCTATCATCTCCTATTTCTACCTTTGGCAAAACCTTTGTCTGGTGCTGTCACTAACAAGAGTGTTAGACGGGCCCATGTACCGGTTTGGTCAGATTTATTTCTTAGACAAAATATAAGAATTCATAATCGGGTTTGGATTAGGTTTTTGTTTGCTATATATATAGAATTAGTAGTTAGAAAACATATAGTTACGCAGATTTTAATCACTAACTAAACTCAATGTCTGTATTTTAAATATAATCGAACATGATCTTCTAGTGTTTGAGCCAAAACTGCTGGATCTTGGTCCCACAAAATCCGGGCATGGTCCGGACCCGACTGTAACGACCCTGTTCAATGGCAGTTGGTCACTTTGTGCCTCATGTTAGTCTCAGCTTCTTTGGACTAAGTGATCAACTTTTGGTTTTTTTAAAACTCAAACCGAATAAAAGCAAATAAATCAGATCATATTAAATTTGATGTTTTTTCATATTATCCCCCAAAATAGATTTTTTTTTTTAATGTTATGTTGTCTCTCCACCGATTTGTGCTGCCGGATTAATTTAAAGATGGCGGTTCTGAATTCAGATTCATGACCTTTGAAATCCTTGCGAGTTCTGCAGCGCCGGGCACAGTAAAAGCACTTGCAGCAAAAGCTATTTTAGCTATGGCTGGTTTCAAAAAGCTGTCCACTGGCAGCTCTTTTTAGCTGCTCGATGCTTACAATCATTTTCAATGGGATAGCTGTTTAGAAAGGTTTAACAGTTATGGCAGCTTTCCAACCAACCTAACGAAGAAGACGATGCACCGTAGCTCAGAAAGAGACACCCCAAGCCAAGCGAGTGTCGACA
>JAODPA010068517.1:0-10186 GCA_025585075.1 Nepenthes mirabilis | reverse complement strand
GATATATTTATAATAAATAAATTCCTTTGATTATGGTCATTTGACCCCACACTAGCAGGGTGTGCCTGTCCCAATTTACAGAGCATTTGATAACTTTATTTAGATCCTGACGGGTATACTATAGTTGGGTTGGCCCATGTTAGACGGTCAACTTAAATGATGGCCCAATAGAAGGTAAATGTCCAAATCCAAAAAGGCCCAAAACGCTTTTTACTGATTTAAGTATCGGAGTGTTTTCGGTGGGACAACCTCCCATCGACACACTGACCTCTCGTTCACTTTAGTGGTGTGTAGGATTTAGGCTTAGTGAACGAAGTCGGGTCGAATCAACCAGACGAATCTGAATCTATTCGAAATCGGATCCAAGTACGCATTATTGGTACCGTCTGTGGGAACACGCTACAAAAAACCAACCGCGTTTCCCAGAAACTCTCTCCGATCGACAGAATGGTGAAAACGAGGGCGCAAGCAAGCGAGCCTGCCCGAAACGTGATTTCCCCAAACCAAGACCACACCATCGGTGCTGTGGTCAAAGGAGTGGCCGGTGGAATCCCGGCATCCTTTTTCTAGAACCCGGCGGAGCACATGCATAATACGGACAGGATGCTCCAAATACTCTGTGCTTGCCAGGAGCAAGCTCAGTTGGGGGTTGCTCCTACAGTGGCCTCAGCACCGACATCCAGAAGAGGAGGCCAAAGAAAGAAAGTTCCGGCGCAACGGACCGGAAGACTGACCAGCGCTCCTGCACCCATGTCCTCACTTGCTCAAAGCCGTTTAAGGCATAAGGAGCGAGAAACTAGCACAACTCCGGATGAAAGTTCGAAACGGAGGAACCCTAGATATTCCCGAGAGGAGTCTAGTCCCCAAGCTCAGGAGGGAGCCTCCCGGGACCCGAGATCAGCCAGGGACAACAGCCATCTCGCTGCTGCTCCAGCCTGAGAAAGAACAAAGTTGAAAGCGTATCTCAACTTCAAGAGATCCGCTAACGCCGCTCCAGCAGACCCAAGGCAGGAGAAGATATGGAATCGCGTCTTCAAAGACGATGAACGCACCGCCAACGTCGATAGATCTCCCTTCATGGCGGAAATCTTAAACCATCCCATGTCGGCAAAGTTCAAGATGCCAGCCCTTGACTCTTACGATGGGAGTGCGGATCCTGTCGACCATCTCGCCCACTTCCGCACCCATCTGGGTCTACAGGGGCTGAACGACACAGTCATGTGTCGCTGTTTTCCCTCACACTAAAAGGGGACACCAGCATCTAATTCCATCATCTCCCTCCAGACTCGATACGAAGCTTCCAGGAGCTTGTGGATCTATTCTTATCTCAGTACGCCTCCAGCCGCAAGGAGGAAAAACAGCCATGGCATCTGTCACATATTAAGCAGAAATACGGGGAGAATCCACAGAGATTTTTAGATGGCTTCGTGGCAGAAGCCAGACGGATCCCCTGACTCACGGAGGAAATGAAACTGGGCAGTTTCATTTTGGCGCTGGTGCACGGGGAGTTCCTTAGGCACCTGGCGCACAAAAATCCGCAGACCTTTCGGGAAGCGGAGGCCATCACCAAGGCTTATGCGGCAGCAGAGGAGGTGAACGAGGCAAAGCGTACCGATCGACCTGAGCAGCCTCGCTCTTTCCCGCCGAAAGGAAAGAGGAAGCACAACGGTGGTGATTACTCCCACCAAAAATGCCACAGAGCTGGACCACCGGAGCGCAAGAACCATAGACCCATCAGCCTAATGCCCTTAACTGATACACGCTCGAACGTGCTCATGCAAATCCGTGGGAAGAAGTTCCTTAAGTGGCCGAAACCACTTAAGAAGGCGGAGGGAGGAAATCCAGCCAAGTACTGTGACTTCCACCGATCTTCCGGGTACTCAACGGAGGACTGCAGGACTCTTCAAAAGGAGATTGAGGAGCTCATTAGGAGAGGCCACCTCACCAGGTTCGTCAAGGACTCCGATCAAAGCTCTGGCAACATGGGAGAAGAAGAATCAAGAACCTCACCTCCACGAAACCGGGTCGCGGTAGGAGTTGTCAGCATGATCACCACCAGGCCAGTAAAGACTCCGGCAGACAACAAGGACCAGCAGCAGGGAGGAAGAAGTAGCGCACTATTGGCAATGTCATTAGTTTTAGTGACGATGACTTAACGTATGTAGTTTTTTCCCATGTAGACCCCCTCGTTGTATCAGCACTTATTTCCGACGATAGCGTTGACTACCAGATGAAACGTGTATTTATTGACAATAGAAGTTCACGTGATTTACTTTACCTCGATGCGTTCTTTAAACTTGGTTTGACAGAGAGTCAACTAAAATCTGTTAAAGGGCCATTGTATGGCCTCGACAATGAATCAGTGCCCGTTCAAGGGACGATCAGACTTAAAGTCACCCTAGGAATGTAACCAAGGACCGCAAGCCGTACACTTACCTTCTTGGTAGTCAACTTACCTCCGTGTACAACGCAATACTAGGCCGGCCAGGTCGAACAGCGTTCGGGGCTGCCACTTCAATACCGCACCTTAAAATAAAATTTTCGAGAAGTGTTGGGTGACCAAGTCACTGGGCGAACATGTTATATGTCCCAAATTGCTCCTAACGATAACGCCAAACTAACGGGAGAACTTGATCATCGATACGAGGCAACCTTGCAACAAGCGCAGTCTAGTGAGGCGACCGACTTAGTCCCACTGAATCTGGACGATCCAGAAAGTTGCGTACGAATCGGTGGCTCGCTCACAGGCGCGCTATGCGAAGAACTGATCGAATTCCTACGACAGAACGCCGACATCTTCGCGTAGACTCCGGCTAACATGCCCGAAATTCCTGACCAGATAATGGTCTACAAGTTGGGCCTTGACCCGAATAGAAAGGGTGTCAGGTAGAAGTGGAGGAACCACTCCGTGAAAAAACTAATTGCCATTTGAGAAGAGGTAAAGAAATTGTTGGGGTCGGGTTCATCAGGGAGGTTCAGTACCCTGATTGGCTCTCTAACGTTGTCTTGGTAAAGAAGAGCAATGGGAAGTGGAGAATGTGCGTCGATTTCACCGACGTTAACAAAACTTAACCAAAATATAGCTTTCCTTTACCCAGAATCGATCTGCTGGTGGACTCGACATCCGGACATGAACTCTTGAGTTTCATGGATGCCTACTTAGGCTACAACCAGATCCGGATGAGTCTGGAGGATGAAGAACACACCTCGTTTATGACAGACGAGGGGACCTATTGCTATAAAGTTATGCCCTTCTGGTTGAAGAATGCGGGAGTCACCTACCAGCGGTTGGTGAACAAAATATTTAAAAAATAGATTGGTTGCAACATGGAAGTCTATGTCAACGACATGCTCGTCAAGAGCAGAGTTATGAGTGACCACATCGATGATCTGGCGGAGTATTTCACAGTGCTCCGCGAACACCAAATTGAGCTGAATTCGGCCAAGTGTGTCTTCAGACTGGCCTTCGAAAAATTCCTGAGTTTCATCGTCTCCCAACGAGGAATCGAAATAAACCTAGAGAATATCAAGGCCCTCGCAGACATGACTCCCCCACGAAGCGTAAAAGAGGTCTAGCGACTAACTGGGTGATTGGCGGCCTTGTCCCGCTTTCTAGCGAAGTTTGGCGACAAGTATCAGCCGTTCTTGAAGGCGCCGAGGGGAATGAAATCAAATGGCTTCCAATGGATGTCGGATTGCCAGACGGCTTTCGATGAGTTGAAGTGGTACCTGGCTAGTCCGCCTTTATTAATATCGCCCAAGGTCGGCGAGGAGCTGTACTTCTACTTGGCAGTATCAGAGACATCCCTCAGCTCCGTCCTCATAAGCCAGGGGATTGATACCCAACGGCCGGTCTACTACATGAACAAAACGTTGACCGGCCCAGAGACGTGCTACCCGCGCATAGAAAAACTGGCCCTAGCCCTAATATTTTCCGTGCGAAAGTTGAAGCCCTATTTTCAGGCGCATCGCATCATAGTCCTCACCGACCAACCTCTAAAGAGTATACTCTAGAAACCTGACGTTTCTGGGCGGTTAGTAAAGTGGGCTATCGAGTTGGGCGAGTTTGACATTGAATTCAGGCCCAGGCCTGCTATAAAAGCGCAGGCTCTAGTAGATTTTATTGTGGAAACCACGACCCCGATTCTCGAAGAACAGTCCACGGGGAACAAAGAGCAGTGCCTGGGTGCTCCGGAGTGGATGCTCCACATAGACGGGTCATCCACCGACACGGGCAGTGGGGCAGGAGTGGTCCTCACGACCCCTGATGAGTTTGAGGTAAATTACTCCCTTAAACTCAGCTTCCCGGCAACCAATAATGTCGCTGAATACGAAGCGCTGCTGGTTGGGTTAAGATTAGCAAAAGAATGCTTAGCCAAAATTCTGGCTGTCTTTAGCGACTCCGAACTGTCATCAACTAAGTTAATGGGAACTTCGAAGCGAATAACCCACACATGGCCAAATACTTAGCCAGAGCAAAGGAGGCAGTCCGTAACTTCGACAGTCTGACCTTGACAAATGTTCTCAGAACTGAAAACTAGAAGGCCGATTAGCTGGCAGGGGCAACAGCGGTGGAAAATCCGGAACAGTACTTGAGGAACATGAGGGAGATCCTAAGCGCACCCAGCATAGAGGTTCAGGAGGCAATGCAAGTCTTCAAAACCGAGAATTAGATGACACCTTACCTGAGATTTCTAGCAAATGGAACGCTGCCACAGGAAGCAAAAGAAGCCAGGCGAATAAAGAGAACGGCCGATTGGTACACAATAGTCGATGGGCGGCTGTATCGCCGCGGCTACTCGACTCCGTACCTCCGTTGCCTACCCCCGAAAGAGGCGGACTATGTATTGAGTGAAGTGCACTTTAGGATTTGCAGGTCGCATGTGGGTGGCAAGAATTTTGCCTTCAAAATCATGCGGCAGGGTTATTACTGGCCCTCGATGAAGAAGGACGCACTTGAGTTCGTAAAGAAGTGCGAAAGCTACCAACTTCACGGCAACCTTCATCACCAGCCGTCCGCAGAACTGAAATCCCTTCAGGTGCCTTGGCCCTTCGCACAATGGGGGCTTGACATCCTTGGCCCGTTTCCCATTGTCACCGGGAAAA
This sequence comes from Nepenthes mirabilis, assembly GCA_025585075.1. Lineage (NCBI taxonomy): Eukaryota > Viridiplantae > Streptophyta > Magnoliopsida > Caryophyllales > Nepenthaceae > Nepenthes > Nepenthes mirabilis. Next base: position 5,080 of record JAODPA010068517.1, on the reverse strand, counting down.
GAAAGTTCGTAATAGCCGGTATCGACTACTTCACCAAGTGGGTCGAGGCCGTCGCACAGGCCAAGATCACCAAACACAATGCACTCGAGTTCGTTTTCCAGAATATCGTCAGCAGGTTTGGCATTCCAGAGGTCATTGCGGCTGACAACGGAACCCAATTCTCAGGAAAACGCTTCACCAAGTATTACACCAGCCTTGGGATTAAGCTGGTCCATACTTCGGTGGCTTACCCACAGACAAATGGACAGGTGAAAGTCATGAACCGGACGCTGCTTCACAGGCTCAAGACCAAGCTGGAGGACGTAGGGGGCTCTTGGGTAGACGAGCTCGCCTAGGTCCTTTGGTCTTACCGAAAGACTCCGAAGGAACTAACGCACGAGGCACCTTTTAGCCTCTACTATGGGACTGAAGCGGTGCTCTCAGTCAAAATCGGGCTTCCAAGTCTAAGGGTGGAATCCTTCGACCTCAGGTTAACTCCCAAAAGATTTGGGAACACCTAGGTTTGCTAGAGGAAGCCTGCGAGGCCGCTAGAATACGGACCGCAGCCTACCAGTATCGAGTCGCCCACTACTACAATAAGAAGGTGAAAGCAAGGTAGTTCGATGTTCGAGACTTGGGCTTACGGAGCATCGAGGCCACAGGAAAGGTGGCCGGCCGAAACAAGCTCTCCTCCAACTGGGAAGGGCCTTTCCTAGTCTCGCCATCCTACGAAACGGAGCATACAAACTCCAAAAGTAGGACGGAAAGTTGGTCCCGCGGACGTGAAACGCGATCCACCTCAAACGCTACTATCAATAGGGACCCAGGTACGTGCCTTGCAAACCGCATGTGACTCGTATTTGTGTGCATGATTCAACTAAGTAAAATGAGTATTTCCTTAGCATGCTGCGTGTACATGTGTATATGTATGTGTTTTTCATTGCAGGTTCAAAACGACCTAAGCTGCCCCTAATTCGGGAGGGTCTTTACTCTCTCGTCACCAAACCCTGGTCATCCAGGCGGCCCATAAGAGGTCGAACTTAAACCGTGATCATCCAGGCGGCCGGTGAGAGGTCAAACCCAAAGCCTGGTCATCTAGGCGGCCCGTGAGAGGTCGAACCTAAACCTTGGTCATCCAAGTGGCCCGTTAGCGGTCAAAAGAAAAAAATCTTAGGGGGCTAGCATAGCACACGCAACGACCTCCTCTACGAGGAGATAGCGTGATCAGTCAACGATAGTCGAAGGACAAGAATTCTTCTCCAATGCTGGCTGCCCAAGTCAGCACTTGGACAGCCCCACCAGGCTTCACTCACAAGTCGCCACTATTGGGTTGGTTAACACAACCGCCTACGAAGAGCCTAAGGATCTCACTCCTTTGGCAGCACTATAATGGCCGCCAGCCAACTGAGTTGGCCGTCCAGAATAGCAGATATACAAACACAAAAGCAGTAAAGAGAGATGGGCACGAAGTTGGAAAATTTTTATTTTATTGCTTCCAAATATATTACAAAGTACATCAAAGTACATAAATACAAAGGGAGATCCAAAAATGTACAACCACAAAAGCTACGAGGGCGGCGGAGGCATTTGGCTGTCACGGGGCTCCCCTACAAGACTGTCCCTACGCTGCGCCGACCGGTTTGATAAATTGATGAGGTCAACGGGAAAGTCGGGATCGACCAACGGCACAATACACCGACTGATATTGACCCCTTCCAACAACCGCGCGAGCATCATACCCTTAACCTTGTGGGGGTGGATGCGGAGACTCAAATTATTCTCCAAGGTTGTCATCTGCCCAGCAAGTTGATCGATACGCCCTTTGGCTTGTTCGTTTTCTTCCTTCAAACGGGCAACCTCAGCCTTTAAATTCGTGTTCTCCGCCTCCACGCCCACAAAAATAGTCTCCAGGGCAGTAGTTTCCTCACGGTGCTCCGCCCCTGAAGCCGCCAACTTCGCATCTAGCCAGGCGATCTCTGCCTCCTTGTCGGAGATCACCCGATCCCACTGGTCCATCACCTTGATGATGGCAGCGACCACCTTCGCCTTCTACACAAAAGACAAATGAAAAACAAGTTAGAAATCCTGGAAGAAGAAAGTATGCAGAAGGCATTGCGAAGAATTATACCTCCCAAACTCTCCTCGCGGGCCTCTCAGGCCTGGCCTCCAAACTTGGCTTAGGCGGCGGTGGGCCGGAAGCGACGCCCTCGCAAGTGGAGCTAGCAGCAGCCTCCTCCAGAATCTCGTCCAAGAGCCCCTCATCAACATCATCCGCAGCGACAGCAGGCTCGCCGGCTACGGCCTCCGTAGCAGTTGCCGGAGGATCAAGATCAACCACTGGCTCCTCAGCAGGCATCTGCATAACTGGAGAGCCAACAGATGGCTCCTGCGCCTCCGCCGGCAGCTCGTAGGCTGGCTCCGTAAAGGTCTTCGTCTGCGTCTCTTGAGGAACTGCCTGCGGCGCGGGCTGTGCCAAGGTAACACTTTCTCCCCTGGCCTCCGGCAAGTCTTCACAAGATTTCTCCAATTCGGTGGTACTACCGGGGCCGCTCCAAACCCCGGCGGTAATGTAATTGGGCCCCGAAGATGACGAGGATGGCGTCTCTAACACTATCCTTTTGGGCCACGGACTGATAAAATCATCATCTGTGGAGCGGCGCCTGATAAGCAGGCCCCTAGACTTCTCCGGCCACACCATCATCGCCTGCAGCCTGAGCTTTTGAACCCGAGAAGGTGGTCCGCAATTCACCTTCTTGGCCTCTACCCTAGAAACCAAGAAATCCCGTTTGAAGTCAGCAATGTGGTCTTTGACCAATTTGGTCAACCACTCTAAAAACGCTGTCTCTACCACAGACGGTGTCCACGTGTACACCTCCGGCACCTGACCCCAATCCTTTGCAAGGGGCCAAGTCTTCGCCACACTAACAAAAAAGAACCAGTTCTTCCATTTCTTGAGTGAATCATAAATGGTCGTGTTTATCTTAAGGCCAGGACAGGGGACAAGGGAAATCCATTCACCTCCCTAATTTATTTTAAAAAGTCCATTCACCATGGACATCGTCAACCTCTTAGAATGTTTGCAAAGAAAAATACAAAGGGTGCAAATGTACCGTACGGCGTTAGCATGAAGCTGGGCAACAGGGACTCGTAGGGCTTGCAGAATCGACTGCAAGTTGTCCGACAGAGGAAGACGGAGACCGCTCCTCAGGTGGGCCTCGTATATCGTCACGTGCCCTGCTGGTGGAGAGAAGGCCCTCTCGTCCTTGCCCGGGACCCTCTACGCAATATCCTTGAGAATATTGAACTCGACACACAACGCTTTCACATCACCCTCTCGAAGAACGGAAGAGATGTCGACGACGGAGGTTGAGGCCATGGCTAACAGAGAAACTAGGGTTTCTTTGGGGAACGAGGGAAGGTTGAAGATGAAGAAGGCAAAGTAAGGAGGCATGAGAGAATATTCAAAACAAGGAGGGAAACTTAAACTGTTAGGTGTGAAACGCCTTAAATCGCCTCAGAATGCACACCATCATTTCTGCCACGTGTCACCTCCCTAATTGGCACTTAAAAAGCAAATCCTGTGACGCATTAATGGCCTGGATATTGGTCCAACCAAGAGAAGACACGTATCTACTTTTGGCCTGACAAGCTGGCTAATGGCCACGCATCAATCAGGGCTCGCAGAAAGATTTTCGGATTTTGGCCAAAGACGGTCAACAGATCAGGTCAACTTTCTTCTCCGGATCTGATCAAAGACGGTCAATGGCTCCAGTCAACTTTTTTCTCCGGATCTGACCAAAGATGGTCAACAGATCCGGTCAACTTTTTTTCTCCGCCTTTCATAGAGTCCTCCGGGATCCTCAAACAACGAAGGACAGTGATGAGCATCCCATCATAAATATGCCGGAGGCTAAAATTTTGGCCACCGACATGGGAGCTAGTGATGGGTATACTATAATTGGGCTGGCCCACAGTCAAAGAAGGCCCAAATAGCCTGTTGGACGGTCAACTCAAATGATGGCCCAACAGGAGGTAAAGACCCAAATCCTGAAAGGCTCAAAACACTTCCTTGACGGTCAACGCCAGCGTTGATCGTCGAGAGTAAGTAGGATGCCAACTCGCATGCAGGACGGTCAACCTGAACGTTGACTAGAAGTACTATAGTAGCAGGCCCAAAAAGGCGATAAACCTGCTACGGGCCAGGCCCAATTTGACAGGCGAACTCATACACGAAAAGCAACGATCCTTTCATAATTACGCGCTTTCCTAAAATCTGATCTTTTCCAAAAAGGCAGCAATGAACTCAGCGTCAACGTTGGAGTCAGAACGATCACAAGAGTATGAAAGAGATCACGCCTGTCATGCCCACTAACTCAGAGAAGGCCACCATTGCCAGACTAGAACACGCCACCTTGCCCAGAGAAGGTGGCTCTCTTGCTATCCATATAAGCTTGAAATCTTCATTCTAGAAGACACACAAAAACAGACCCTCTGAGATACACTCTGAAACAAGGCTCTAAAACAGAAGCTCTCGAACACAATCTCTAACTTACCTTCAAGAGAACACTCAGAACACTCTTTCTGGAACAACAAAGAGACTTCCTACAGTCTAACTCACGAACGCTTACAGTGCTTGGGCAAAGACTCTCCTTCTCTTTCTCTCTGCATAAGCGTTCATCCTCCAATCCCACCAAAAGCCTCCAGATTGCAGGAGATCTTTCCGGCTTTCTGAGAACTGTTTCCTAAAGTTTTCACGCTTTTGGGACGTCGCTTTAACTCGCTCTCTGTGAGCAGTAAGTGGGAACTCACATTTTCAGCGGGCCAACACTCCCAAAAAACTTATTCCCTTTACTCTCTTTTACTTACCAAGTTTACCTTCCTCGATTCGAAGGCTTTTTACTGACTTGAGTGTCAGAGTATTTTCGGTGGGACAATCTCCCGCCAACACACTGACCTCTCGTTCACTTTAGTGGTGTGCAGGATTTAGACTCAATGAATGGAGTCGGGTCGAACCAACCAGACGAATCCGAATATGTTCGAAGTCAGATTCAAGTACGCATCAGATCTTGTTATGTGTTTTTAAATATTAGTTTTTATTTTT
>JAODPA010068516.1:0-10187 GCA_025585075.1 Nepenthes mirabilis | reverse complement strand
TCCATCAAAATTTCATAATATTTGATTAATTTTTATCATACCTAAATTATCCAAAATAATAATAATTAATCCAAATTAAATCGGATGAAAATTTGAGAAATCATATTATCTCCTACTTATAAAATTTACGTCCTCAAAATTTAACGAACCTCAAAGTTTAACAATCAGGGTAATCTTTCCAGATTTTTCCTAGTGTTCCCAAGTCACTTCCTCAATTAAGTGACTTATCGTAAAGGACTTTAGCCATTTGAATTGTTCTGATTCTTATTACCCAATGCATTCTATCAAAAATCTAAATTGAAACCTCATTATGAAACGAATTTTTAATCTCCCGACGACAACTCAACTCGATCACATACTTACTTTCACAATCAACAATACTTGGGAGATTTCATGATAATCCACCAAGTTCAAAGGCAAACCAAATTTGACTACCTTTCTGGTTTAATTCAAAACCTCAAATGGGCTAATAATTCTTATTTTAATTTACTCTAAGCCTTGAAAATGATCATTCATTTTAAGCCTCAAATTCAACCTTAAAATATATGGGTTCACACGCTCCGCGCAACTCTGATTAATTATCTAACTGTGAATCATTCAATTCTAATTCACCACCATATCTAATTTAACTTGATGCCCAAATTCTCTGATCAAGTTCCTATAGGGAATTAGACTTGACTAATATTTCAGTATAAACCTTAAATCGCAATTAAATCTCAAAGTCGAGATACTTTATATTCTCATTATTTCGTTGGTATGTCGATAAACTGACATATCCCTGGAACACATGATCCAAATTGACAATAAATGGACAACTTATCAGCTAATCAGAAAATACCCACATTGTAAACATGGCCATTTCCTTTAATCATTTATTTGCGTATTAAAAATCTTCTTACAATTTACATCCATTGACTCTTATCGGATACCTAGGTTACGTGACAACTATAGGCCTAAGAAAAATCCTAAAGATATCAACACAACTAGGGTCCTTAATCCTCAGATTACGATTAACTTAGAAGACATAATTGAGACGATCATCTAATAATTCGACACAGCCTCAAACCACCACCTTAGCCTCGAAATCTAAATGCTTAGCAAACTTATTATCTCATTGGCATACCGATGAGCTATCCTATTTGACCCACACGCATTACCCAAATTCGCAATAAATTGACTATCCTTGAAAGCTAATCCACAATTATTTAAACACCCAAAATCCTTGCCATTTTAACAACCCCGAAGCAAAATTACGAGGACTTCTCATCTCAAAATTTCATAGCTCCAATATTTTGAATATGATTCTGTCTTCAAAATCAAGAATATAACATCTCATTAACCCAAGTATTAGAACCTACTCGTGGTTTACCTTTTACATCTCCTATGAAGTATCGAAAGCATATCAAGTCTAAAGACTCCCAATATTTGTGAGGTCCTGAACCCGAAATACGATAATTCAAAGTAATTAAAATAATAAAAATCAAGATGTGGTTAAATACACATAGAAGAATGAGTTCCGAAAGTTGAAAGAGAGGAAAAACGGCTACTATATTTGGATTTGCTGCACAGCAGCACGGCGCCTGCCGCGTACTCGAGCGTGGTAGCAGGCGCCTGAAACCAGTAGCGCCCCGCTTGCCGTGCGCTCAAGAGCAGGCTTGTTTTTAACTTCAGCAACCCGATTTCATTTTGTATAAAATGGAAGGGGGAGAGAGTTGGGGGACAATGAACGACGAGCACGAAGGAGGAAAGAGAAGAAAAGAGAAGAGGAAGAATTTTTTATCGATTTTCATCCAATTAAAGTAAGGAAAACGGTAAATCGGGCAAAGGCAAGCGTACCTCCAACTTCATTCTTTGTTTTTACTGCGTTTTGACTTCTCTATTTTCGTTCTTTATGCTCTAAACCCTCACCCCTCATGATTTAACATGATTAATGCATGTTTCTGATAAATATACTGCTAAACTTGACGCTTATATATGATTATCATGCGTTGTGGCTTCGATTTCACGATTTAGTTCCTGTTTCGCGTCCGTTCTGTACAAGGACAGATTTATCGAAACCCTTGCTCAAAAATTTAGGAATTTTTAGTTTAATCGCATGATTTTGCATTTGTATTTGGATTATGATCTCGATTTCATGTATATATATATATTTGGTATCCGTTTTACGTCCTGAAGGTTTATGTGAAACCCTAAGTACGAAATTGAGGGATTTAGTGTTCAATATTCTAAATTTTGAAATGTGAAAGTTGATTTGTAAAAGAGTATTGTCCATGTTATGATTTACATCTAAAAAATTTACATAGAACTGTACTGTTAAATTACTGTAAAATTTTTGAAGCAAATTTGAAGAGTTAATGGTGTAATTTTTGACTGACTTCTGAAGTTTAATAAGTTATCAGTTAAGAAGTAAGAAGAAAAATATTTTTGATTCCGTTAATTGGGACCTAGGACTATTATTTAGTCATGTAAGGTTCTCCGACATATCTTAAAATGTTATGGTGATAATCGAGGATAAGTCAATCCTTAGAGTTTTATGTGGTCTGCCCTTCCTCAGGGTGTTAGCCTAGAGGGTAGAATTTCAGACAATCCATTGACTTTCAGGAGGTATTTGTACATAATCCACCTATCTTCAGGAGGTATTTATATATAAATCCCGCCAAAAGGGATATTTCAGTTCATACCTTGGATTGTGTGGAGTAAACACAATCTATCCTCGATTATTCGCTCCCTCGACTAGTAGGGTCTACTAGTTTAGTCTTTTCTGATAATAAAATGGAATTTCTAGAACTTATAGACTTTAATATCAGTTTCTAGTTTCTGAGGCCCGCTATACTAATTTATGATTTTTTATGCATGTATAGAATAGATTTCCCTTCCACATTTTCCAGGTGCTTGTTTACTCTTCGGTAATATCCTTGATATCTACTTTACTATATTATATTTTCCTAATCTATGCTTTTTTTCCTATTTTCCTGTACGTCTCTGTTCTTTAAGTATTTTCATAGTTTTATTTATCTGTACTTATATTCTGTATGAAAGAATGTATTTATTTTCTGCATGAAAGAGTTTCACTTACATGTTTTGGTACCTTGTTGGGTTTTGACTCACTATTTTATTTTTTTCCCTCCAGATAAGGATATAGAGACGACACCGATCAGGCAAGCATAGGTAGAGCTTAGCGAGGAGCTGGATGGAGTCTTGGTGTCCTTGAAGACTTGGAATTTTTTATATTGTTAATGTAATGTCTAAATTGTGGATGAAACTATGTATTAATAGTTGTGATATGTTTGTATTTTGTTGAAACTGTAATGATACTTCCCAGGTCTATATTATGGATATAGTTATTTCCGCTATTATGTTCTTTGGATTTTATATAGGTCCTAGATGGCATCTCTTGTATAAATTTTGGTATGGTAGATAGGATTGTTGAATTGAAGCCATGAATGGCACTTGGGGTCCTATGTATGTGTGTTGTAGGGTAAATTGTGATATTTAAATAGTCGTGTGCATGTACTGATTATATTATACAGGTTGTGTTTTCGATTTTCGTCTAATTTTAGAGCAGACTCTGTCGAAATTTCTATAGAATTTAAATGTTTCAAGTTTTGGCTCTAATTTCTGTATCTGTATTGACAGAAACATTTGAGGATAAAATAAAAAAAAATTGCTTCGTCACAATATCAATTGTCAGCACTAATGTCCACTTTCCTTAAAAGATACTGAGGTTCATCTTTATAATTTCTTAAACAGGTTACCCATTTATACTAATGTATGATCATATCTTCCATATGACATAACTACTCAGACTTTTAGGATTAGCTAGACAATAACTACATCTATAAGCACAACCTATCAACCCTCGAAGCAATGACCCCAATTGCTAACTCTAAATCACAGTTGGAGTAATTTCAATTATGGATTTCTCCCCCACTTAATCAAAAGGGCAACCACCCACAAATGATGTAGGAAAAGCATAATTCTAAATTTTTCTCAAAGGCATCACATACTACTACAATACACTTGATCCATCAGAAATTAACCCAAATGACATGGTGGACAATCTACCATTCAATCTTAGAAGGTTATTCCCATATAACTTACTTCTAATGGATGCTGATCACTTCTAAGTCAACGCTTTACGAACATTGTAAAACCTCGAGGAACACTTAATGGACATCTCCCTGAATTCATCTAAACCTAAAAGAAATGTACTCTTTTGTGACAACAGTCAGCCCTGACCAAATGATCCACCGCTCGAAACTCTATAATACCATATTCATGCTATCAAAGAAATCACATACCTAACATAACACTTTTCTTAATCAAACCCAAGTTCTCTACTCTGTCAAGCTCACGGCTAACGGCTTTCCTAATCCATGATACAATCCTCAAACAGAGTTCATACACTCTCATAATCCTTTGAATTCATCGATGGGGCCTTCACAAAATTGACCTAAGTATGGCTGAAAGATCCAATCCATAAAATCCACAAAAATGACAACGAACCTATAACCCAAATGAAATTACTAAGACTTGTAATGGCCGCATCTTATCTTGAATGCTGCTACGGGCACAATTCTCAATTATTCATAATTAACAATACTATGGATATAGATTGACCCTAGAAAACACCAAGCTTTTACAATAGGTCAAATAAATTACCTATTTATTCACAGTGCCCGCTAATCAAATCATTTATCTTCCAAACAACCTAAATCTCTAGTCATCCACAAGTGGCCTTGCCAGTTCATATCACTTACCAACCTTAGATGTCCTAAAGCATCCCAAAGCGACACCTGACCAGTGCTTCCTTAATTCTATACGGAATTCTTAAGAACACCGGTGTCATCTCCAACACAACCTCAAATTACTGATCAATGATAAATCAACCTAATCTTTTCTTCTAGAAACATCCTCAAATGCTTACACAGTCAAAGCTTCTTAGTGACCACAAGATAACTTCTAGATGTGGTCTCACATGCCAAATAAATTAGACGCATATCCTCATCAAATGATCTGTAGGCAAAATGATAATTATTTTCCTCGTACCTTGAACCACTTTGCCTCATATCCAAAACTTCACAATCTGATTGTAAGGTATAATATTCTTATAAACCTGATTCATATTGACACAGAGAGTTATCGACCAAATTACCACCAAAATCAGATCAAGACTCAGTGCCACAAAACAATTTCAATCAATCTAACCAATCATACCTACGGACCGAGGAATATACCATGGTCATCGATATAACTAACATAAGTCTATGGTCCTCAAATAAATGGGTAAACCTAGAAAACATAATATGAAAATGTAGATCCAGAGTCCCAAACTAATACACATACTAAAATGTCAAAATTCAAGATCCTTCCTTCTACCACGGTAGATGGCAACTCAACACTTTGTGCCTTAACCGTAAAACCTCGGCCTAGGGTACTAGACTTCTTTATTGGCCGACCCATGACTCTTTTCTTAGGTTCTATATTTCGACTTTTATAGGGTCTGAGCCACCAAAAATTCAATCATTTAATCATTATTACCAAATCAATTATAAATCGACATCTTTGGATTCCCTAATACCATAAATTGACTCCTAGTCATCCATACCTCGAGTCATCGATTCCACCTTAACCACCCCACTTGCCACGCTATTCGAGTATCCCTAATCCTAGTCCTCAAATTAAGATCAACCTAGGTTAATCTTCAAGATATCCTTCTTCAACATCCCTTCACCTAGTTCTTATTCAGACTAGACCTTCAAGCCTCGCCAACACACTTAGCAGATTAGATACTCGGCCTTTCAATCACGTGGTTGACCACCTCCACATGTCAACCTTAGTCAAGGTGACATGGGTAGGATTGCAACTTAATTCGAATATTAATTCAAGGTGCTACTCCCTATGTGGCCAAATATAACTAATTGATCCTAACTTAGTCCTAACATTAGTGAATCAATTTAATTTGATAAAGGTATTAACTAGGATACCACAACTAGATAATTAGACTTGACTACCGATTTTGACTTAATTCTAATCTAAGTTGTTAAAACTAGGACAGTTAGAACTATCCAACCTCGCTTAACCATCCTAAATTTTTGTCTATTTATTCAATATATATCTTACTCTAACCTAAACTTTTACATAAGATTCAGATCAACCTAAGGTATCTTTTTTTCTGATGCCAACTGTGACGTACCATATTTTTAACCGACAATCTAGCAGAGTTTTGACTGTAATATGGATATCGGCCAAGTACAAAACTTGTACATTAATTGTGACGACCCGAGTTCCTGAATATGATAATTGGGAGATAATTAAGTTAAAATAGGTAAATTGTATTCAAAAGGTACGGGAGGAATGGATTGGAAAGCTCAAAGAACCGGAACTAGTAAATCGGGAACCGAAATCGTAAGTGGTGAAATGCTGATTCGTTGACAAGTTTCGGGTTTTAAATTGTGATAACCATGACTTATTGAGGTTATATAATCAAAAATAAGGTCCAAGGATGTGAAAGATTGGATTAGAATGGTCAAAACGGGTCCCGAACGGCGAAAACGCAACGTAGGCTTGCTGCAGGCTTGATGCGGGCCAGACCAGCGCCCTCCGCGAGCTCGAGCCCTCCCATCGAGCGGCAAAAACGAGTAGCAAGCCCGCTCGAGCGGCTGCGCGTTATATAAGAACCCGCGCGGCTCTCTCTTTCTCATTTCCACGTGATTTTAGGGTTTGAGGAGAGAGAGAGGGCGCCGACTTAGAGAGAGAAGAAGGGAGAACGAGACCCGGGATCCCAAATCCAACCCCGAGCCAGTTATAAAGGTGAAAGCCCGCGACAAGGCAAGTGTACCTCGGACGTCGTTTTGTGTTTTTACCGTTTTTCTTGCGTTAAAGTTTATGAAAATGTTGTAAAAATGTGGTTGAAGCATGTTTCCCTCGATTAATCGGTTAGATTTCATGTTTGTTCATGTTTATTGAAGTATTTGGCTCCGATTTCATGCATGGACTTGTGTTATGTGTTTAATTTGACTTTGAGAGAACATGGCCAAACCCTAACACGAAAATTTGGGGATTTATGGTTTAAATGCATGATTAAGTATGTATATTTGGATTTATAGCTTTGATTTCATGAAATAAGGCTTGTTTATAGACCGATTTGTGTCCGAAAGTTTTAGCGATACACTAAGCACGAAAATGAAAGGGTTTTAGTGATTTTTAACCCAAGCTCCAGTTACATGAAAGTTAATTGACATCGATGTGTAACTCCCGGTATAATTTGTTTTTGAAAATATGAACGCCCGTATACCGACAAAATTTCCATGTAAGTTTAAAGAAGAGCTGAAATTGTGTTGTAAAGTTTGATTTCAAAAATGTGATTTTCGATAAAGAGATGATTTCCGTACAATTATTTTGGGACCTAAGACTGACTACAATCCGGATAGGTTCTCCGGCATGCCTTAGGACTTTTCAGTGGTAATCGAGGATAACTCTATCCATGGAGTTATTTGTGGTCCGCCTTGCCCTCGGGGCGTTACCGTCTGGAGGGATACCGTTACCGGCCTACCTTCGGGTGGCATACCGTACCGATCCCGTGAGATGGGATATTACCGTTACAGGCCTTAGATTGTGTGGAGTGAACACAATCTATCCTCAATTATTCGCCCCCACGGCTAGTAGGGTATACTAGCAGGGTCTATACCGATATATTATGATGTACCGTTTACTGTTTTACCGATATAATATGTTACCGTACCGATTACCGAATATGAAGTACCGATTACTGATGACTGTTTATGGTTTATGGAATACTGTACACTGCATACTGTTCACCGATTTCTGATTTATAGAATTTAATACCGTCACAGCATGATTTCTCTGTTTCATGGATTATATTCTGATTAACCGTTCTATTTGAGCATAGTTACATGACCGTTCTGCATCATGGTTTTACTGCTCACGTGCATGTACCTTGCTGGGCCTCGGCTCACTGTTTTAGTGTTTTTCCCCCCTCCAGATGAGATAGTAGAGCTTTTACCTGACGAAAAAGAGTAAGCAGAGAGAGAAGCTTCTTGAAGACTTTTGAGGACCATAGCATAGTGGAGCTATTTTGGAGAAGCCTGTCAACGTAAAGGCCTAGTTGCATATGATTTTGTATACTGATCTTGTGATTTTTGATGTTATAGAACATGTGAAATTTTGTATAACAAGCATGTGAAATGTATGTCTGTAAAAGAAAAAGAAAAAGCTATGCTTCTGTAGGTTCTTAGTTACTTCCGCTATATACTCTGGATTTTCTGTTCAGGTCTTAGATGGCATCTCGTCATTTGATTGTTAGAGTAGTAAATATTTTATAAAATTGTGCCATGGATGGCACATAGGATCCTGTGAATGATTGTTGTAGGAATTGTGAATGATGGATAGGTGTGTGCTTGTTATGGATGATTATTACAGGTTTGTATTTTTGGGTCTTCATCCAGTTACAAAGGAGACTCTGCCGAAATTTCTACAGAAGTCTTGCCTTAATTAGACCGTTAATTATGTTATCTGTTTGACGGAAGCTTTTGAGGATAAAAAAAAAATCCGTTCCGTCACAATTGGTATCAGAGAATTGAGATGCCTTAGGAATTGATTGACCAAAAAGCGGAAGCATAGGATTGAATCTCTATACAGAATTCCTGTAGGAATAGGAATGGGAAGTTAAGGTAACTAGGACGCTCAAGAAATTGGTTCTTAGGCTAGTGCTAAATTAGGGATGATGATTTAGTTCGATTGATTAATTAATGTGTCCTAGTCAGTGTTCAAGAAATGTCTTAATGCGAAATGTCTCGGTCTCAAAGAAATATTGGTAGTGGCTCCTAGATAGGGACTACTAATATTAGTGGTTGGTTGTAGGGTCGAGAGAAAGATAGTATGTCGAGACACCTTAGTGTTTGAATTTGACCAGTATCAATTGGGTTTTTGAACTGATCGGTGTTGATTCGAAGCCTAGATTAATTATCTCGGTTTGAGGTTTAAGTTTGATCGGCCGTGAATTGAAGTTCTTAGGTTAGCATTTCGCTAAGAAGGGTTGCCTGATCAACCCAGCAAGTGTAATGAATAGGGTAGAGTTAGCAGCTCAAGGTTTGTGAATTGGAGTAAATTCTTGGGCATATCAAGTCTTAAGATGATAATTCATAATTGTTTTGGGAATGCTTAAGTGTATGGACTTTGGGTAGCCCCAAGTTATATTGAGGTTGAAATGTGAAATCTTAGACTTAAGATGACGCTGCGGTGACCCCCTTGTCTAGTAGAGGATATGGCGTGTTAACCAAGTTAGATGGGAAGTGAAGTCGACTTTGGTTGATTGACATAAGAAATATCATGGGTCTCGAGGATTAAGAGGCATTGCCCTATATGTTTATGGAAGCTCTTTGGGTGAATGCCTTGTGTCAGTAAGACTCTCGGGAGCATGCTTCAATAGTGGTTAGCTTGATCATAAGATTGAGGGATCTCTTTATTCATGGACAGGCGGTGAAAAGGTTTAGTGTTTTAAATCAGGGTCCTAAGGTATTAACTCAATATGTTAATGTCATCTGTCATGACAGGAGGTAAGGCTCTTGGGTTTAATATTGTGATTTGGTGTCGTTTTGGGGATTCCGAGCCCGTGTTGCATTGTGTTTTGAGTTATGTGTGATTGGAGGACATAGGCTTTGTAGTAGCGGCAAAGGTAAGCTAGTATTCGGAAAGGTAAAAGGATGTATCAAAGTGAATGTTCAAGTAAGAATTTTGGATAAATGCCTTCCCGAAGAGACTTTGGGACTATGATCTAAGTTATAGATAGGAGATGAAATTTCTCAATTTTGATGTCACAACACTTGCATCTTTGGGATCCCGATTGTATATGTGGTTTTGTGATCCCTAAGTTTATTTAATTACGGATTTAAGTTCGGTGCAAGTGGTGTTGAGGTTGTGATATTTTTGGAGTTCGTGGATACGATTTGTTGGGTTAACTTGAATCATTTGGTGGTGCAATCTTGGCGCGACATTTACAGAATTTGGTCAGTAAGTTATCGGGTCGAACTGAATTGTGTTAGTAAAAATATTGTGCCTGGTAATTGAATTGTGCGATTTCAGGTGTGAACTTGAGATAGCTAAAGGATTAAGTCTTAGTCTGATCTTAATAGTAGTTCGGTGGACGAACTGCAGTGCTAATATAG
>JAODPA010068515.1:0-32712 GCA_025585075.1 Nepenthes mirabilis | reverse complement strand
ATACGATTTATTAATACTTACGAAATTTTAATACTTATTAATACCTTTTAATACTTATTGTATTCAATAGATTATAGAATTGATGAACAAAGGGGATGAAAGAGCAAGCAAATATCTTTTATATTTGACACAGGCTCAAATTAGAAGAGTGATTTGTTATTCATCATATATTGTCAATGGATATCGATTTCACATAGAAAGTCGAGCAAGAAAGCGTAAAACACAGAATAGTGAAGTGGTGGTGAAGGGTGATTTACATAGTGGAAAAATAGACTACTTTGGATTATTAAGAGAGATTATTAAATTAGAGTATAACGGTGGAAACATGATAATGCTTTTTGGTTGTGATTGGTATGACATATATGATATGAAAAAAGGTATTAAGAAGGAATAAAATAGGCTTACAATAATAAATATCACTCGATTTTTACAAACTGATGAGTCTTATGTTTTAGCATGTCAAGTTGAACAAGTTTATTACGTGATAGACTATACAGATTTGAATTGGTGAGTTATTGTTAGGTCAATACCACATAACTTTATGATATTCTTGTTGGTGAAGAGATGAATGATCTCTACAAAATATATGTGAATAGTAATGAGCTAACTTTAGAAACAAACTTAAATTATCTGGTAGAGTTAAGTGATATGACGGTGCTTTTAGTTAGAGCTGATATTGAACCAGAGATTATAGATATGAATTATACTAGTTGATCTAAAGATGTGTACAAGTCTAGTAGTGAAGAAGACGAATCGTTGATGTATTGATTGTTCAAGATTGCAATTATGTAAGGTATGTATTTATTATGTGCTATTCTTTTGTTTTTCATTATTATAATACTGGTTAATTATAAATTAATTGACTATATGTTAACAGGCTGTAGAAGGTGCTAAACTACTGGTGCTTCCAATTTTAGTCTGCCTAAGCAACTGGATGTTTATTCTTGTTTGAAGAGGGTTAAGTTTATATCATATGTTTGGTTGCAATCCTTGAACATAAAGCAACTATCAAAAATTTTTGTGATGTGGTTTATATTACCAAAAAATCCTTAATCAACATTACCATATATAATGAAAGTTTTTATATAAATAATATTGTCTGTGCTATGTTTGTCCAAAGATTTACTTTGCCTTGTGGGTAATATGTTTCATTGAAATGAACTATAAACTTTATATCTTCTGTCTCCTTTCATTCAATTTATTGTTATTAACTCTGAAGGATTGCAGATGGATTAGAAAGACTTCTCATATACACTCAATAGTGTGTTTTCTCTTACTGCGTCCACTACCATTATTGAAAATGAGGTGAAATAAAGAAGCAATTGAGGGGGTTGCTTCTTGGTTTTGAGTAAGTAGCATTAGATGTTTCATATGTAATGAGTAAGGCAACTGTTCTTCACTTTATACTTAGCTTTAATTGATAGAAATGATGTAGCAAATATAAACTTCACACTTAAGACAACACAATAGAAGGATGAGATTGTTGAGACCCATCTGCAACTTTTTCAATGTTGCCTAAGATAACTCGACATAACACAATATGTTATTGCCCATTCTCATCTATCTCTGACAGCGGGTGACTGAAGCAAATTAACAGAAAAAGGCATTATTAGAATTTGCTTATATTCTATAATCAAGTATCTAGAACACAAAAATGCAAAATTTAATACCTTATGTGAGGTAAGTAGGCAGGGGATAAGTACACACCCATTCCATAAGTTTGAGAATTAGAAAGAATTTAATACCTTGTGTGAGGTATGCAGAATTTGGCCACCTAGATTTCTCTAGATTAGCAAACAATATATACTAGATTTTCTCTTTGTTTAGGATGCTTTCATGTAGGAGTAGTTGAAAAGAAAGGGGTGAATGCTTAGATAATACTTTGCTTTGCCCTATTTTTTAAAATATATAAATAAATATATCTATATAATGGCTACATTATAAGCATATGTATATAAATTGTTTGCTGCTACTGATGCAGTTGATCTTTACTTCCCTTACCCAACCTTCGTCAAAAAAAAAGGTATGTTTCTTTTTTTGTACTTATTTTAAAGCACGATTTTATTAATCTAACTCAAGGGTTATTAATATTTGTAACTTTAATGGATAATGAATATCAAATTTAAGAAGTGGTTGAAGAACAAACAGATCGAGGTATAAAAGAAAAATCTTAGTATAAATATGTTTGATATCTAATGACATATATATTGTGTTTTTTAACAATTCAACCAACACGTGGAAGAACTCGTTGTGTTAAATGGAAAAGCAAGAGAGATGATAATCCTGCACCTGTGAAGATTGATCTACCATCATCTTTACGACGTATTGTTGGAGAAAATGTATAACAATTTATCACAGAGACAAGTTATCTTATTAAGCAGTACTGCCCTGTTAATGTTGAGAGTTGGAAGCAAATAGATACTCATATCAAGATAAAATTGATCCAAAAAGTAAAGGTAAATTTAATAAATATATAATGATATATAAATAGATTTGGTTGTATTTCTTTTTTGTATTATTTGGTATGCATGACATATTACCATTGCTTGATTGTTGTAGAAAAAATACGTATTGCCAAATGAAAATATGTGAATATGCCATTTCAAAAAGAATGGATGAAAAGATTCTGTACTTGGCGTTTTAATTTGCGAAGAAACTACTATAAGAAGTATAAAATTGGCAAGGAGCAGATTGAAAACTGCCCTTCTAATGTGAATATTGAGCAATGAAAAAAGTTAGTTCTAGAATATTAGGGAAGTCAAAAGTTTCGAGTAAGTATATCATCATTTATTTAATAACACTACTTAATAAATAAAATAAGTAAGAATATGCTGCAAACATCAACAAGCAGAGCATGTAGTAATGAAACAGAGTATTCAGCTACGGTACAATTCAGTGCAGCAGCAAACTAGCAGCAATTAAGTGTATGAGTTGGTACTGTCATTCGCCACAATAGTTGTAGTAGAGTATTTTTATTCCAGATCATTGTTATATATCACCTACAACAGTTGTAGCAATTAAGTGCACGATCAGCCAAACTCAATTATTTCCTGTTTGTAGAAGCTGTACACACACATATGTATACACATATGTATATCTTTGTGTTGGTTCCTAGATACACACATATATGTACTCAGATGATTAATGTTATTTATTATTTTAAATACAAAATGAGTGAAAATAATTCAAAGAATATGAGTAGACAGAGAATGATGAGTTGCGTTGGCACAAAATCTATTACACGTACTTTGTACGAGATGGTAATAGCCATCTTTAATGTATGACATCTTTTTGTTATTAGTTAACACTTAAAAATTTGTAAACAGCGAAGTGTCCCACATTCAGATCTCAAAGAATCGATAGAGCCAACAGAATACTTGAAATTGTTTGTAAAAGAAAAGAAACGAAAAGATAAAAATTAGGTTGATAATGAGTCAGAATATACATATAAGAGCTATTAGAATTACACGAGACTCAGGTTGAACAATGGTGCTGATAACTTGTTGGCAGAGGATGCTTTTTCAATTGTTATTGGATGTAAGTCTATGTACATAAGAGGGATGGGAGAAGGTCTTTGGCTAACTAGAAATGACACTAACTATTTAGAAAATCATAGTAAGATGCCCATATGCCTAGAAAATGACATCAATGCTCGGATTGAGGTTAAAGTACAACAACGGTTAGCAGATCTGCTAAATCAAAAAGAAGTCGAGATTCATTCTAAATTGCTTGTCAAGCTGAAAGCTGATATATATTTTGATATGCGATTTTTGATTAAAGGAGAATTATGTACAATGCAAATTATAAAACGGTAAGTTTATAACTATCTTTTCTTATTTTGCTTTTAATTCTTTACAATAAAAAATGGCATTAATGCTCTCTGTTCATTATTTTGTTTGGAACAATTACGTTGAAATGCAACATGCTTCTTCTTCTTTTATTTTCTTGAGGGATGAAATATACTGTAACAAATTTATTAAGCTACTAGAAACACTACAGGAAAACAAGGTCCCCTACCTCTTCTGTGGGATTTAGTTTTATTATTAAAAAATTGAGTTCGTTTTGTGATCCTGGTTTGCTTCTGCTGTCTGCGTGTATGGAATCTGAATTTTCCCAACAATTTTGAAATTTTCCTTTGGTCGTTGTTGGGTTTCTGATGAAATATTGATATTGCACCAAAAGATGTCCTTTTTTTGTAGTGAAAATCTGGA
The DNA here is from genome assembly GCA_025585075.1 of Nepenthes mirabilis. Taxonomy (NCBI): domain Eukaryota; kingdom Viridiplantae; phylum Streptophyta; class Magnoliopsida; order Caryophyllales; family Nepenthaceae; genus Nepenthes; species Nepenthes mirabilis. The sequence continues at coordinate 28,501 of JAODPA010068515.1, read as the reverse complement.
GTAGTTTGTTACTGTACTGCTATTGGGGCTTTTGTTTCTTTAGTAGGAGCTACACCGAAGAAGAATTTTCCTCCTTTATGTCTATCAAATACTTAAATTTCAGTGACAAATTTACAATAGCATCGATCTTGTTCCTCTTCTGTTGCCTTCTATTTATGTTTTGCTCTATGTTTCTGTGCATTGCTTCATCTTTGTTGGCTGAAGTTTTGGAACAACTTTAGTCAATAGCTTTCTTGCATAGGATAAATTTGCAATACCATCCTATAAACTCTGTTACTTGTCAAAATCTATTGAGATTTCCAGACTCAGGTCAGATGGGATCATAACACAAGTCATTATTTGCAGGATTTGGAGAATGCAATTAATCAAATGATTAATAAAAGTGTCCAAGGAGCGGATTGTGGCTCACCATTTATGTTTCAGGTAATCTGCTTTTTGCAATTGCCTTAATGATGACACTAAATTTTTTAATAATGACAATGAATAACTCAAAATAGAAAATGTTTTACTGTCTTAGATTGCTAAGTTCATTTACATATGCTCGTATGATCCACAAGGAAGTATTCCTTAATTCATTTTATTTATTTTGCCAATTTTCTTCAAGGCAATATTGCTTCTTTTTCACTAGGATTGTCTACTAATTTTCATATTTGATTTTTCTCTATACTTGCTAATTTATCAATCATTGCTTTTCACAATATTTCTGTTTTGGATGCTTCTTCAAACCTCCAAGGTTCTCCCACAAAAATGCCACATTGCATCTTTCATATAGATATATATGGAATCAAAAACCATGTGGAGGTTGTGCCTCTATTTCAGATTTAAAATCTGATACTGAGTTGCCTGAATCAGTTGCATCAGCTTCATCTAAAGTTTTAGCAGAAACAACAGAACCTGGCTATCCAATTTCAAAAACTAGACTTTGTGTAGCAGAAGGAGGCTGAAGGAAGCTGGGAGTGAGAGATGAAGGCTGTAATTCAATGAAATTTTGGGAATTATTAGCTTCCAATTTCAAAGTTGCTTCCTCATTAAAAATTATATTTCAGGACAATAAAAATTTTATCGTAGAGGGATTATAAAGACATTACCTCCTTGATTCATCGCTGTGACCAATGAAAATAAAATTTTCTCCTTTTTGTCAAAATTTCCTTGGTGCTGTCTTTGTCCAATTCCACTATTTTAAGTAGGCAATTTCAGCTCCCCTTATTTTGCTTCGTCTTGTACATCAAATCTTCTTCAGGTCTTCAGCCTCACAATGAAAATATAAAATCCGAACGTGAGTGCGGGCTGTAAATAGCTGCACATTCTGAAATTCAACATCTTGAGGCTCCCATGATTGTTATAAATTTAAAGCTACCAAATAAACTACCCTTTCAGTAGCTACTATTGGTTGAGGTGGTTTAACCGTCACCTTATTCCTCCTTCACCTATCTTCATAGTATCATCATGAAGATTGTTGTCATTTGCTTGTTACAGTTAAATTTTATTATGACTTGGCTATACACTTTATATGTTGCTCATTAAAGGCGGAAGTTGTAAGGCCGTTTGACAAGAATAGAAAGTGAACTTGTGATCAAAAAAACCACATTCACGCCATAAGCGTTCAAAGAAAGCCCCTCGGTGCAATAAAAGACACGTGTTGGGGTGGAGACGAGCCACTGTGATTTCTAGAGCCCTCAAAATCTAGCTCAACTCCCACACAAAGGGAATGCGAAAGCCGGCCTTTAAGTGCTCCTCGTAAATGGTGATAAAGCCCGAGGGAGGGTCGAAAGTCGTGCAGTTGACCTTGGAAACAATGTACAGAATGTCGCTAGAGATATCATACTTCCTGTACAAAGACACCATGTCCCCACTAGACAGAACAGAAGAAATCGCAGTGACGCCTTAGAAGCCATAAAAACTAGAGATAAAAAGAAGAAGAATTGGGGCTGAGTGATTCAAAGAGTGGAGAAGTGTAGAAACGACAAGGGGCTAGCACTTAAATAGCTGAAACTTTGGCCTTGAAATGGCGTTGCATGAGGAATTAAAAAGACATGTCCCCATAATGACCATGTCACGTGCCCACACCTATGAGTGCCGCGACGCACCCGTTCGCCGGGTCAATTATGATGGCTTATGTGACACCTCCTTGTATAGCCCACGGACAGCTGGCAGCTCAAGCACTTGTGTAAGTAAGCCGGTAGCGCCACATAGGTAATGATGCCCTAACATACTATTTTTCAAGCTAGCGGCAAACTGACTGCCTCAACAGACTCAAGACTGATTCAAGTGTTGCACGTCCCGACTAGGCGCTCGGGATAGATCCTTATGGATTAGGTGGCTTGCATTTCAGATTGTCAAATTGCTGGAAATCACACAACAAGAAATAACTGTCAAGTGCCTCAACCGTTCATGACAAGCAAGAATATTGGAGCCATACAACACGTAAATAACAATGTTCGGGAAGTTCCATTTATGGATTCCTCTTACAATGTATAAGCTTACAACAACGGATGTACAACTCAAAGGGGATAACAAATATAAGGAATAGCGACCCGACAGTTGTAAATCGATTGACCCTTGTCGAGAAGGCTCCAACGGGAAGCTTATGTGCTGATGCTGTGAAACCACCCACAATATTAGTGGATGCAACAAATGGACCATCCCTGGCAGGCGAAAGGAATCCCCTTTTAAGCATTCTGTCGTCGAGTAGTTCCTGACATTAGCAACGAAAGTGAAGGAGAACAAGGATCCTCGCCCTTGTTGGGAAACAAGAGCATCCCTCCTTCAAATTGGTACCAGAGAGGACTACTCGATGTCGGCAGAAAGAGAGGGGACAGCCACTAGAACCCAGGCTTTCACTCCCCTAGTGCAAGTTTAGGCGTAGGTCGGGTGCAAAAGAGGGGAGTAAGGTGGTTTCCCACGCAAAAGAGGGGAACCAAGGTAGTTTCCCACGCAAAAGAGAGGAACCAAGGTAGATTTCAAGGGTATCCTCCGCTTCAAACGTCGGAGAAGAGCCTCCTCCAACTTTGGCTAGTGGTAGCATTGGCTCCATTCCAACTCCAAACTCTGGCACCGCGTGATTGGTGAGGATGGTTTGTGGTGTAAGGCATAGATGGCCCCTCTATTTATAGCTAGGAAGGAGATCGATGAGTATCAAATTGAGAAGTTAATGCAGACATCAGAGAATTGGCCCAAATCTTGCAGGTGATAATAAATCAAATCTTGCCTCACTGTGTAGCAAATTAACAGAGCGCCTTGGGAAGGAGCACGCAAGTAGACCTGCAGCCGGCATCCCATTAATGAACATATCGAGAGTTGACAAATCAAGCCTCCTAGCATGAAAGGCTAGTGATTGGTCTGACAAAACGTGGGCTGACCCAAAGCCTAACCTGCGGAGGGTAACAACATCCTAACAAACATTTTTCCAAGGTCACGGCCCAGGAGGCACGGCAGAGGATAGTTCGGCCCACCAAAGGGAGAGAAGCCCAGATGTCAGAGGCCCATCACATGTACTGCGGGTAAAAGGCCCGGATAGCAGAGCTATTGTCCCGCACGGATCAACCCGAAACAATTTAATAGGGAACGGGTAATTAGAGTTGCACGCAGTTACCCCCCCCCCCCACGGTTGCCCCTCCTCGTTGGCCACTGACACCCCAACAACACAGCATAGGCAAGTAGAAGGAACTTGCTATAATGTAGCCACTCTAGCTATCCTAACGGCTTAACAAATATTCTTAAACTATTACCCATGATTACGCATCGTCCTCGAAGGGCAATTACGACTTAGTGAATCTCCCTAAAAGGAAATTGCCATATAGTGACCTCTAGTATCGTCCTGAAAAGGGAAGGAATGTTCTTTGATTGCCACAGTTACCATATACGCCCCACACACAGTCAAAGAAATAGTTCAGCGGATCTGTTAGGGCGGCCGACGTTAGTCACGGAGGCCACACTGGCCCTAATTCTATAAATACACCATTACCCCTATGAGAAAGGAGATGGAACAATCTTTGCCCTCAAGCATCCCTGAAGGATTGTAAAGCTCTGTCTCTCTCAAGCCACTCAGTTCACAAGTGCATATTCTCTCTCTAGCCACTCAATCCACGAGTACATATTCTCTCTTAAGCCACTCAACCCACGAGTGTACCCTTACTTAAGCCGCTCCTTATCGAGCGCATACCTCGGAGTTTAGTCTTCCAACCCACACTCAATCCCCCTTGTCACATCTATGCGTTCCTTACATCTTTCATCTTTCTCTCCGTTACAGAAAGATTTCTAATTTGAGCGTCGAAAGATATATCAGAAAGCGAGTCCTACCATCCTTTAGCATTTTGTTGATTTATTATGGTGTGTAGGATCTAGGTTATGAACAGCGAAAATTGAACCCGCTGAAAGAGATCTTGTGGTTCCTTAATTCGCATAATAATTCGGATCCAAAACGTATCAAATATATAAAAAAAGCTATAAATTGCATTAAGGTGTCACATCTTTTTATATAATTTTCTCCATATTAACCATAACTAATAGTCAAAGGAAGTAATTTCAATACTCAAATGCAAGAATCGATAAGATTGAAATCCAAGAAAAATAAGACGACTCCTAGAATTAGACAACAATCAATGAGTATGGTGCTTGAGCTTGCATGCCAATAGAAGGGTTGATGTTCAAACGTGGGTTGATGTTCAAACATGGGTTGAATGCTATTTAAATGGCAAAAATTCAGAAACCATTATTTGATTTTTTAAATGATTAAAAGTTCAATAAATTAAATAATAAATGGTTTCTACTCTTAAACAGTATCTATAAATTATTGTGCACAAGAATCAGCAATAATTATTCATAAAAAATAACATATCTAACTAAAATTCAAAGAAATTCAAATGCTAGATAAAATTGCCCCAGCAACTCTAAAGATTCAAAACGTTGGAAAAACAAATGGAAATAACTTTAAGTTTGAATAATTCTTGAACAAGAATTATCTATCAACATACTTTAAATTATAACTGAATATAAATATGAATTTAAATATAAACATTAGATTTCATGACTACTTTTGTGTACATCTCATTTTCTCTGTCCTTTCTAAATCCCCAACATTTATGTTAATTTCTAATTAAATATTAACATATATTTCAAATTAGGCATGATTTAAATATACAATAACATCATGCTTTAAATTTGATGCGTCATCGATCCAAATTTCGAATAGATTTGGGTTCTTACCAAAAAAAAGAATGGATTCGGGTTGGGTTGTCCATTGGATTTCAATTTCATCTACAGAATTTCAAATCCTGCACACCACAACTTCAAACAGGAGGTCAGGTGATGGCGGGATTTAGTCCCACTAAAAATAGTCCGACGCTCAAGTCAATAATTGGCCTTCTGAAGAGAGAAAGTGGATGCAGAAAATGCAGAAATAAATGTAGGGAGTGTGTAAATGGATGTGGGTGGGAGTGCACTTGTTGGGTTAGTGCCTTTGTTGTTATTACTCGTGAGGACCACTATCTCTGAGTACTGAGTTTGTAGGGAACTAGTAACAGAGAGAGAGCATTAGGATGCTCGAGAGAGTTAGAGAGCTTCTGAGAGCCTAAGTATGCTTGAGGGCGTTTTGTGGGCGATTGAAAGCGTGTTCTGATGAGTGAGTCTCTATGGCTTTTCATAGTCATAGTCTTGGGCTGCCTTCCTTATGCAGTGAGGCTGGATGCCCGTCTTCTGTGGGGGATCGTTGCCTTTCTAGCGTAGGTGTCATCGTCGTCTCTGACTGTAATGGTTTAGGAGGTTGATCTCCTTCCTTCTGTGCATGGTAACCGTTAGGGTTTCCTACAAATTTCACGTGGATTCTGGCGCATTCCTCCAGGGATGTGCATTGATTATGGAGGTGACTGTTACAGTGAATATTGCCTTCTTGAAAATGCAAAAAATTATGACAGATGATCGTTGTGGCTTGAAGACGGACGCGTGGGCCAATCTGGATACGGGTCGCGTTCATCCTGGGTCGTAGCCAGCCCACTTTCCACTTTCTCGATCAATGGCATTGTTGACCGTCCTGGGCTTAGATGGGCCTTCGTTGATCTTGGGCTTCTGCCAGCCTACTTGCTTCTTGTCCGGTCAATGGCAGCGTTGACCATTCAGGTAGAAATGGGCCGTTGAAGATTTGGGTCATTCTTTCCTTTGAACCAGCTTACTACTAGTGTTCCCATCACTAGCCCCCCATACTGGTGGCCCGAGACTCCGGCTCCTGCATGTTTATGATGGGACGCATTTGGCTGCATCACTTGAGATGGTTTGATGAGGAAACTGGTAGTGGCTCTTGGTCTGTCGATCGCATTGTTTGTGATTGTTGATTGTAATGCCAAGATCTGGAGAATAAAGCAGGAGGAAAAGTTAACCAGATTCGTTGACAGTCCTAGTCTGAATCTGTCTTAATCCGAAAAATTGAGCCAGAAGAAGGACGTTGATCGGATTCATTAACCGACCTATTGAGAATCCAGAGTACTGAACCGGAGGGAGTATTGATCGGATTCGTTGACCGTCATTTTAGAAGTTGAAGAATTAGGCCGGAAGGAGAGTTGATCGGATTCGTTAACTGTCATGTTAGAATCCGGAGAACTGGTGTGGACTAAATCGAAGCATTATTTCATTATGCTTCTGGACGGGTAATTGAAAAGTTGGGAGAACCTCTTCAGTACTCTACCCGTGTCATCACGCAGTGAATTAGTGATTCTGGTAATTAATTCACGAGAAGATTTGATTTGATTATGGCCTATTCGGGAACGACACGTGTCCATCATGTTGAGCATGCCTTCTTGATATGCTGCCTCACTCCAATGGCTGCGATCCTTATAAAAGCCATCTGTCAATTCAAATTTTACTCACCTTCTTTCACAAAAATTCTAGGTCCTTATCTCCTTCCTTTTGCTCCTGTTCTCATGGCTCTCTCTGTTACAGAAATTGCTTTTATTATTAGCACCGGTGAAGTAAGGGAGTTATATGTTAAGTTCAACATCCCATGGGAGATTGTATTCTTGATGCCTATGCAGCAGGACAGAGCCTGCTCTACCCTTGATGGCTTCATTACCGTGTACAAGACTCATCTGATGAGTGGGCTGCACCTTCCTATACCAGAGGAGCTACTCCGTATCTTCACAGTGTTCAACATTCTTATCGGACGACTTCATGCAAATGCCATGCAATATCTTTGCTTGTTGTATATCTTTCTCCAACACCATTCACGGATGCTAATGGTGGAGGTTGTTAGGGTGATGTTTCGATTCACCAAAAGTGGTGATTGGATTTCTCTGTGTCCTCCGGAGTTGGGCATTAGTAGCGCTATCTACGACTTCCTTAAGAATTGAAATGGTCGTTTCTTCTTCGTTTCCGTTGCTGACAGCTTGCCACTGTCTCAGGATTGGGGCAACGTTCCTGGTGGTCTAACTGGGAAGTCACAGCAGGAGGAGGTGAAGGCAGTGGAGCCCATATTGCAATTAGTGAAGGAGCATCTCTCTGAGTTCAGGAGAGATCACTTGGTCCCGAGGCAGGAGGCCAAGAGAGCTCTTTGGGGTTCTCCTTCACCCACTCAGAAGGTCAGGCCTTCACTAGCGGCATCGTAGCACAAGAGAAAAGCCAGCGCTATTACCATTGATGAGGCTGGCGCTCATATGGTTGCTTAGTCTCCGAGCAGTCCAAGGAAAAAGAAGGTTGCTCCAGTGGAGCGTACTTCTTCGTCATCCATGGAGTCGGACTATATAATGGCCAAACGACTCCCTGGAATCGAAGAGTGCTCCGAAGCAGAGGCTTCTGTGAAGGATCTTAGGGCCATTGTGCGAGTTGTCACAGGAGCCGCCATCATTGAGCTGTCGCTGCCAGGTGACTTGGCGGGACCTGCTACGCCAATAGAGCCACTAATTGAAGCCGCCGGGCTAAAGGATCCAGCTACGCAGCCGCCTGCTGAACTGGCTGAGTCAGCCGCCGGAGCACTTGCTGATGCGGTTGACGTCTCTACAAAGCTTGCATTGGAGTCCTTTACTCCAAGTCTCTTTGACATCGTGCCGTTGAAGCCTGCCAATGAAGCCACAGTGGAGCGCTCTCAGGTGGAGCCCACTCCGGGTCCCCCTTCAATAGGTTCCAGGTCACGAAGACGGCTAAGGAGGCAACGAAGAGTCTTTGAGGTGACTTTTTGAAGCTCTCATTTTCTTTTTTCGGAGTTGTTGCTGCCTAACTTCTTTGACCTTTTACAGAAGGACAAGATTTTGCTGATAGTGCACAAGGGTCTGCACTAGAGGGATGCCGTAATTGGCGATCGTGATGAGGAGATTGTCGAGATGGAAGAGGAGATAGACCAGCTGGATGCCCAAGTCAAGAAGCACTAGGAGGTGGAGGACACTCTCCAATCTAAGCTGTCCGAGTTAAGAGTACAATCTGCAGGACTAGAAGAGAGGGCTGAATGAGCAGAGGCGCTTGTGTGTGAGCTCCGGGGAAGGATGGCCTCGTTAGAGAACGAGCTATCCACTCGTCTGCATCCTCAGGAGGTTACCCTGGCAGTGTGGGTCAGGATTTGGGAAGGTGTTAGTATTTGTCGCCACATTGCCAAGATTGTGTACGCCAGTTTTCCAACTGGTGTCCTTGACCCATCAAACCTTGCCGCCTAGAGACGCTAGGACCTGGTTGATTATGCTCGAGGTGACCAAGGGCCTCTCCCGCCCTTCCTGGGAGCTCTGTTCCTTAACTGCAATATTATATTCTGGGTTTCGGTCTTCTCTTGTATATTTGAGCATATTAATGAGAAAAGTATTCTTACAGCATTTTAATATGTGTATTGCTTTTCTTTTCCTTGTTTATTTTCTACTTGATTTCTATGTTGACTGGCCAATCTTATTGATTGGCCTTTGGGCCGGTCAACTTGGAGCGTTGATCGTCATGGTCTTCCAGCTCAAAAATGGACTCTTGGTTATCAAGAAATCGCTTTTATATATGAGCATGCCTTAGAGATTCGTGCCCTTGTAATGTGCAGCGTTGCACAGCTTATGATTCCAGGTGGCCAGCTTTAGGGCTTTTATTTTTTTAAACCTTGTCTCGATTTATTGATCATCGTAAACTGAGTACGCTATCTCCTACTGGAGGAGGTCCTCACACGTGCTGCTTAAGCCGCCAAGGGTTTAGTATTAGATTGCGAATGGGCCACTTGAATGATCAATGTTTAACTCGATCGTTTACGGGTCGTCTAGATGACTAGGGTTTAACACGACATCTTATGGGCCGCTTGGATGACCAATATTTAATTCGACTACCTACGGGCCGTCTGGATGACCGGGGTTTGATTCGATTGCCTACAGGCCGCCTGGACAACCAGGGTTTAATTATAAGTAGGTGAAAACCCGGACGACTTAGGGGCAGTTTAGGTCATTTATTTTATACAATCTGCAAGTAAGCACTCATATGGAAAAAGAAAAAGAAAGAAAAGAAAAGCATGGCACATTGCAAAGGAAAAAGAATTTTCTTTTTATTAATAATAATGTATGTTACAAGCACACTTTGTATCATACAGATGACCCACCTGGGTCTTCACTGGTAGTATCACTTCAGGTGGACTGTGTTCCACGTCTGCGGGACCAACTTACTATTTTGGGTTCGGAGTTTGTATGTTTCACTCCGCCAAATGGTCAAGATAAGGAATATGCCTTCCCAATTTGGGGAAAGCTTATTCCGGTCGGCTATCTTGCCCATAGCTTCTATACTTCTCAAGACCAGATTCCCAACTTTGAATTGCCGCACATTGACTTTCTCGTTGTAATAGCGAGCAATTCGTTGTTGGTAAGCGGCTATGCACATCTTGGCTACATTGTGGGCTTCTTCCAATAGATCCAGGTGTTCATTGATCTTTTGAGAGTTGCTGAGTGGATCAAATGCTTTGACCCTAAGGCTTGGGAGCCTGATCTCAACCAGTATTGCCGCCTCAATCCCGTTGTAGAGACTGAAGGTTGTCTCGCAAGTTAGTTACTTTGAAGTTGTCTAATATGACCATAGGATGGAGGGTAGCTCGTCAACCTAGGAGCCCTCTACGTCCTCTAACTTGGTCTTTATACTATGGAATAACGTACGGTTGGTGACTTCAACCTGTCTGTTCACTTGGGGGTAGACTGTCGAAATGTGGACCATTCTGATGCCTAGACTGGTGCAATACTTGGTAAAGTATTTTCTCAAAAATTGGGTTCTGTTGTCAATCACGATGACCTCGGGAATACCAAATCTGCTCACGATGTTTTGGTGGACAAATTTCAGAGCGTTGTACTCAGTGATCTTAGCCAGCGGGGCGGCTTCAACCCATTTTATGAAGTAGTCTATGCCCGCAATAATAAATTTCCTTTGCCCTATGGCGATGAAAAATGGGTCGAGAATGTCAAGCCCACATTGCGCGAAAGGCCAAGGAGCTTGGAGGGATCTCAGATCTACAGGTAGTTGGTGGTGGAGATTGCTGTGGAGTTGACAATTCTTACACTTCTTCACAAACTCTAGGGCGTCCTTCTTCATTGTCGACCATTAATATTTCTGGCGTATGACTTCGAACGCTAGGTTCTTGCTGCCAATGTGTGATCCACATATCCCGAGGTAGATTTCGCTCAAGGCATAGTCGACCTCTTCAGGAGTAAGACATAAGAGGTACAGAGTCGAGTAGCCATGACGATATAGCTGTCTGTCGACTATAGTGTACTAGCCGGCCTTCTTCTTAATCTGCTTAGTTTCTTCCGCATTCTCTGGCAGTGTTTCGTCAGGCAGATACCTCTAGTATGGTGTCATCCAGTTTTCGACGGAGACTTGTATCGCTTCCTGTTCCTCTATGCCGGGAGCGCTCAAGACTTCTCCTATGTCCCTCGAGTATTATTCTGGATCTTTCGCCGCCGCCACTTTAGCAAGTTGATCAGCCTTCCAGTTCTCAATTTTGGGGACGTGGACTAGGTTTAGTTTGACAAATTTCTGGATCGCATCCTTCGCCGTAGCCAGGTGTGGTGCCAAGAGATGATTGCACGCCTCGAAACTCCCGCTGATCTGGTTAACGACTAACTCAGAGTCGCTGTAGACGTTCAGCTGCTTAGCTAAACATTCTTTGGCTAATTGTAATCTGGCTAACAGGGTTTCATACTCAGTAACGTTGTTGGTAATCGAAAAATCAAGTTTAATGGTGTACTTCACCTCAAACCCATATAGGGTCCTTAGGACTACTCCGACACCACTGTCTAAGTTGGTAGACAATTCGTCCACGCTGAGGACCCATTCCGACTCTTCTGGATGGTGTTCTGCGTCCTCAGTAGGGTGCTTTTTGACGATTGGGGTCATGGTCTAGACTAATAAGTCGGTCAGGGCTTGTCTCTTGATGGCTGATCTAGGTCAGAATTCAATATCAAACTCTCCCAACTCAATAGCTCACTTAACTAGCCATTCAAAAATATCAGGTTTCTAGATGATGCTCTTTAGTGGCTAGTCGGTTAGAAGGATCATATGATGAGCCTGGAAATATGATCTTAGTTTTCGGGCTGAGAAGACGAGTGCCAGCGCTGGCTTCTTAGCGCGCGGGTAGTGGGTCTCTACGCCGATCAATATTTTTCTCATACAGTAGACCGACCGCTGAGCATCAGAATTCTGGCGTATAACAATTGAGCTAAGAGCCACCTTTGATACTGCCAAGTAGATGTGCTACTCTTCTCCGTCCTTGGGTGATGTCAACAATGATAGACTGTCCAGGAACAGGTTCAACTCATCGAAGGCTGCCTGGCACTTTGTGGTCCACTGAAACCACTTGCTTTCGTCCCCCTCAAAACCTTGAAGAAAGGCTGTTATTTGTCTCTAGACTTTGCCAAGAAACAGGATAGTGTTGCCAGTCTTCGGGATAGCCTCTGGACATCCTTGACGCTCTGTGGTACAGACATGTTCGTGAGGACCTTGATCTTCTTTGGGTTTGCTTCAATCTCTCGCTGAGAGACGATAAAACCAAGGAACTTTCCTGAGGACACTTCGAAGACATACTTCAATGGGTTTAACTTCATCTGTTATGCACGGAGTACCTCAAAGGATTCTGCCAAGGTCGTACTCTTGATGAGCATGTCATCGACGTGTACCTCCATATTGTGGCCGATCCGCTTCTCCAACATCTTGTTCATGAGCCATTGGTATATGGCACCCGCATTATTCAGATCGAAAGGCATGACCCTGTAGTAATAGATGCCTTGATCGTTCATGAACAATATGTACTCCTTGTCCTCAGGACACATCGGGATCTGGTTACAGTTTGAGTACGCGTTCATGAGACTTAGCAGCTCGTATTAAGAAGTTGAGTCTACCAATAAGCCGATCCTAAAGAAAGCGAAGCTGTCTTTCGGGTAGGCTTTGTTGACGTCGGTGAAGTCAACGCACATTTGCTATTTTTCGTTCATTTTCTTTACCAGAATGACATTGGAGAGCTAGTCTGGGTATTGGACTACTTTGATAAAGTTGGCATCCAGTAGCTTCTTCACTTCTTCTCAGATGGTTATAAATTTCTCCATGGAGTGGTTCCTCCACTTCTATCTAACGGGCTTATAGTCGGGATTGAGGCTCAACTTGTGGACCATTACTTCAGATGAAATTCCAGGCATGTCAACGGATGTCCACACAAATATATCAGTGTTCTGTCTCGAGAACGCTATTAGCTCATCACGCAGGGGTCTGATGAGTGAGTCCCCAATCCGTACACACCTTTCCGGGTTCTTTGGATTTAGTGGTACTAGGTCAATGGCCTCGTCAGACTGTACTTGCAGTAAGGTTATTTCGTCTAGATGATTCAGTTTTCTTGCAGGTCTTCTGCCGCTGCTTGTGGCAATCTGTGACATGTAACATGTCTGCCCAGTTACTTGGTCACCCAGCACTTCACCAATATTGTATGCTATTAGAAATTTTATTTTTAAATGTGGAATTGAGGTGACAATTCTGAATACTGTTAGGCACGGTTGACCTAGAATAGCATTGTATACGGATGGTTGGTCAATAACTAGAAAGGTGAGTGTACAACTCGTCGTTCTGTGGTACGTGCTCAGGGTGACCTCTAACTATATTATTCCTTGGATAGCCATAGGTTCGTTGTCCAGGCTATATAGTCGCCTCTCGGCTGGTTTCCGTTGATTCTTTTTAAGTCCAAGTTTGAAAAAGGTATTGAGATAAAGTAAATTTTTTGAGCTTCCATTATCAATAAAGACTCGTTTCAGGTTGTAATCCACAATACCATTTCAAATAAGTATAGATACAATAAGAGGATCTGAATGTGGAAAGATTACATGAGCCATGTTGCTATCACTAAAGCTAATGACATTTTCCTCCAGTCTCTATTTCTTGCATCCAGGTTGGCGTTCCTTGTCATCTGCTAGGGTCTTGGGCGGTCAAGTCATTATCATGTTGACCACTCCAACTGCGACTCGGTTTTGCGGTTGGGACGGATCTGACCCTTCTCCGCCAGATGTGCCAAAACTCTGCCCAGGGTTCTTGACGAACCTAGTGAGGTGGCCCTTTTGGATATGCTCATCAATCTCCCGTTGGAGCATCTTACAGTCCTCCGTGGTGTGTCCCAAAGATCGATAAAAATCATAATATTTCACTAGATTTTCTCCCTCCGTGTTCTTTAGTAGCTTTGGCCACTTGAGAAACTTTTCATCACGGATCTACATAAGGACATTGGCCTGTGTGTCGTGGAGAGGAGTCAGGTTGATCGGTCTGTATTCCTTACGGTCTTGTGCTCCATTCTAGTGCTGCTTTCGACGGATATTATCGCCGCCAGCATTCTTCCTCTTTTCCTCGACCGAAAAAGAGCGAGGTTGGTCAGTCCTTTTCAGACATTTCGCCTCATTAGCTTCTTCGGTGGCCACGTACGCCTTGGTTATGGACTCTATTTCCTGGAAGGTCTACGGGTTTTTGTGGGATAGGTGCTTGAAGAAGTCACTGTGTGTTAATGTAGAGATGAGATTGCCAAACTTTATCTCCTCAGTGAGCTTTGAGATTCTTCTGACCTCTGCCTTGAACCGCTCCAGAAACTTTCTAGGATTCTCTCCCTGTCTCTACTTGATGTGGGAGAGATGCCACGACTACTACTCTTCCCGACTGTTGGAATCATACTGAGTCTAAAAGAGATCAGTGAGTTGTCGAAAATCTTCAATTGAGTTCGAGGGGAGCCGGTGGAACCAGATCTAGGCATCCCCTTCAAGGTGAGGCGGAAATATTGGCACATTGCTACCTTCTTCAGGCCTTGGAGATTCAGATGGGTGCGAAAGTGATCAAGATGATCCATGGGATTAGTACTCTCATTGTAAGAATCCAGTGCTGGCATTTTGAACTTGGTCGATAATGGACGATTCAGGATCTCAGCAGTGAAGGAAGGTCTCTCCAAATCGATGGTGTGCTCGTTGTCGTATTTGAACACACGGTTCCAATTCTTCTCAACTTTTACCTCCACTCGGGAGGCATTTTCGGATCTCTTGGGGTTGAGGTATGTTATCAACTCCGTTCTTTTAGCGATACGTCGCATAGCTAGTTGGTTACTGCCGCTTGTGGATCGGACGATCCTAGAAGCTCCTTCCTGAGCCTGAGGCTGGGGCTCGTCCTTAGAATATCATGGGTTTCTCCTCTCTAGACTCTCATATTGAGTCCTATGGCCTATGTGCCCTTCAAGCCTTAGACGGCTCTGGGCATTTGAAGCCTCCAGAGCATGAGAGTTGTCCGGCCTCGTAGCCTTCTTGGCCAGCATCTTCTTCTTTTGGCCTCCTTGCCTGGAGGCCAAAGTAAGAACTGAGGAGGCCGGAGCTCCCTGCTTCTTCTTGCTCTAGCGGGTACAGAGCATCTGGAGTATTCTGGACATACTATTCATTTGCTTCGCCAGGTTAAGGAAAAAAGGTGCTAGCTGCCCTCCGACTAGATTACCAGCTGAGTGGTCTTGGTCGGGAGAGGTAGCATCTCTAGTAGGATCGCTAGTTTATGCTCTGGTGTTCACCATCTTATTTGATGAAACTGGTTTTGACGACGAAAGTGGTTGGCTTTTAGTTAGCGTTCCCACAAACGGCGCCAGTGATACTTCCTGGATTCAAATTTTGAACAGATTCAAATCGAGTTGTCCATCGGATTCTGGTTCCGTCTACAGAGCTTTAGATCCTGCACACCATAACTTCAAACAGGAGGTCAGGTGACGGTAAAATTTGATCCTACTGAAAATACTCCGATACTCAAGTCAATAATTAGCCTTTTGAAGAGAGAAGGTGGATGTAAAGAATGTAAAAATGAATGTCAGGAGTGTGTAAATGGATGTAGGTGGAAGTGCACTCATTGGGTGAGTGGCTTTGTTGTTATTACTCGTGAGGAGCAGTGTTTCTTTAAGTATTGAATTGGCAAGGAATTAGTAGTAGACAGAGAGCGTTAGAATGCTCGAGAGAGTTAGAGAGTTTCTGAGAGCCTGAGTATGCTTAAGGGCATTTAGTGGGTGATTGAAAGCGTGTCCTAATGAGTGAGTCTCCATGATCTTTTATAGTATGGCCTTGGGCTACCTTCTTTATGCAGTGAGGTTGGATACCCGCCTTCTGTGGGGGATCATTGCTTTTCTAGCATAGGCGTCATTGTCGTCTCTGATTGTAACGGTCGAGGAGGTTGATCTTCTTCCTTTTGTGCATGGTAACTGTTAGGGTTTCCTATAGATTGCGCGTAGATTCTGGCGCCTTTTTCCAGGGATGTGCATTGATTCTGAAGGTGACTGTTATAGTAAATATTGCTTTCTTAGAGTCAGATTTGTCCTTCTCCATGGTTCCAACTTATTCTTCTTCTTTTCTTACTCATTTTATTGAGTTCCTTTTACTAAAATGGTGTCATAATTATAGAATAAAGAAGAAGGAACTAATTCTCGAATTCCAAACTAACTTAATTTTAGTTAAATATTCCATTCTTTAATTATGTAATCCGCCAAATTTAGACTTATCCCTAAGAAAAACGATTAAAAACTTAACTTTCCATTGAAATTCATACCCAAAAAGTGATATGATCTCAAAATAGTTCTTACGTTTGAGGAGTCGTTTGAACATAAGATTAAATGCTACAACCACTTTCTCTAATCATCACTGAAATAAACTCTAATTAATTTTAAATTCTAAATTTTCTTAATTTATTTATGATAACATCAAATAAATCCATGCACCAAAAAATTTAACTTAATCCCTAGAATTAGAAATACTTTGGTGTCACATTTAGCACCCTTATCCTGTGGACCATTTGGTCGAATGACAGAGACTTTAATTGGAAACATTCTTCTTATGTGCATTTGATATTCTAACGTTTATTGCAGTGCATGACCTATTTTTATAGCCGTATGGTTGAATAGTCATACTCTTATGAATGTTCGACCCTTTATGATGTTGGTATTCTAAGTCTCAAGCCGTTGAGTCTTGGAGGTCAATGTGTCACCAATCTGATTGTCCTATGATTTATTTTTTAGACCTACACCCTATAACGAAACATATTTTTTTTCTTCTTTTTTTTTTCAATTGATTCCATCAGTCAGGATAGAAATAAACAGTCTGTACCGTAACTCAGTACATGCATACAATTAATCTAGTTATAATATAACACGTAAATATAGGATCACGGATACCATCTAATACCTATATAAGATATCTATAAAAATATGTAGCGGAAGTCGATCTAAAAATCTGTCGAAGCATTCATATTTATACCCAAAAACTCATTCATGCATATATCGGCGTAATGGTCCAATTACAATTTGGTATATTCTATCAAGATTGCTTCCTCCGTGATAACTTCAAAAGTGCTTTAAATCTTCAGGAATCCTTTAGATTGAACTCTAGTCCTTCTCGTCAGGCACAACTCTACAGTCTCCTTTGGAGGAGAGAAAAACAGTAAAACAGTGAGTCGAGGCTCAATAAGGTACATGTAGGTATGCAGTAAAATATATATGTAGAATAGAACTCAATAAAACAGATACAGTTGAACATGAAGATACAAATGCCATAAGGAAGTGGTTTATAGTATAATTACGATACAGACGTAAAAATAGAAACGATCAAGTTTCGAAAATCAGAAATCAATGTACTCATATTTCAGAAAGTAGAAGTCGGTCATACTCCCATAGTATATAGAAACTCATCTTTATCAGTAAAGGACCCTGCCAGTAGACCCTATAGCGGAGGCGGCGAATAATCGAGGATAGGTTGTGTACATCTTCCCACAATCAATAGCAATAACAGAATAGATGATCCCACCTCACGAGATCCTTTCCCAATCCAAGGGGGCGCCGGAAAGAATAGAACAGAAACTACCTCCTATTGTAACGCCCTGAGGAAGGGCGGACCACATATAACTCCATGGACAGAGTTATCCTTGATTACCACCATAACGTTCTAAGGCATGTCAGAGAACCTAACCTGATTGCATATCAGTTCTGGGTCCATAATAACTGTAACAGAAATATTTTCTTCTTATCCTTTACTGAAAGTCATTTTCAGTATCAGTCGAAAACATCACTATTAATCCTTCAGAGATTGTGTGTAGATATCTTAAGGCCGTTTCTAAAATCATATATTTCAAGTCGGTTTCAAATCACAGAACATAGTTCAAAAAAAAATCATATACTTTAAACCGGTTTCAAATCATAGGACTTAGTTCAAAAATCATATACTTTAAGCCGGTTTCAAATCATAGGACTTAGTTCAAAAATCATATACTTTAAGCCGGTTTCAAATCATAGAACTTATACGTCACTTTACAAAGCCGGTTTAAAAATTATATTACAAATGTCGGTTTCAAATTTGTGATACAAGGCCGATTTCAAATCAAGGCCGGTTTCAAGATCAAAGAGCAAATGCCGGTTTCAAATTACAATACAAGTGCCGGTTTCAAATCAAGGCCGGTTTCAAAATCAAAGAGCAAATGCTAGTTTCAAATTACAATATAAGGCCGGTTTCAAAATCAAAGAGCAAGTGCCGATTTCAAATTACAATATAAGGTCGGTTTCAAAATCACAATGCAAATGCCGATTTCAAATTTGTGATACAAGGCCAGTTTCAAATCAAGGCCGGTTTCAAAATTATGGTGCAAAATGCCAGTTTTAAAATTACGATACAAGGTCGATTTCGAAATTACCGTGTAAATGATGGTTTCAATTGTAATACAAAGCTGATTTCAATTATTCTTAGCTGGTTTCAAAATTATAAACACAAGGCCAATTTCAATTATTCTTGGCCAGTTTCAAAATTATAAATAGAAGGCCGATTTTAATTATTCTTGGCCGGTTTTAAAATTATAAATACAAGGCCAGTTTCAATTTAACGTGTAAGGCCGGTTTTGATATTTACTTAAGTCGGTCTACTTTTTAATAATATAAGGCCGGTTTCAAATTTAGGTAATGCAAGTGTCATACAAGCCGGTCTACTTTTTTATTTTCATATACTCCAATTTAAAACATGAGTTTAGCAGAAGGCAGAAAGTATGTATTCGAACCAGAATACAACTTATCAACAGTAATTAAAACAGCCTGCATTTAACCTAAATCGGGAGGGAAAACTGGCAGTTTTTAAAGCTGGAACTTTGGAGACGAAAGTATATTTGCAAAGTATGAACTTTAAAAACTGGGCATACTTGCAACGAATTTAAAAAGAATGATCGTCCGAAGTACACTTGTAATATTCTGAAGTTAAAAACAGAATATACATTTGCATCAAACCATGAACTTAAAAGCAGGGGGGTACACTTGTCTGACTGCTCACTCCGGCTGACTTGAGGATCTCCTTCATTTTTTGTTCCTCACTGCTTTCACTTGCCAGCGCTCACACTCACCTCTTCAATCGAAGCCCAGTATATAAAGAGGAGGGTTTTGGTGGAGTAGGTGAGGTTAAGTTACCTACTCAGTACTTCCCTTCAGTGATCAGGTGGAAGTAAGTAGGGTAAGTCACCTACTTGGTACTTCTTCTCAGACAGTCAACGGGGTGTTCACTTACTCTATTTAGTTGAGATCTAGCTGGATTTTAACCGCCAAAAATTTATCTTTAGTTTGCCCTGAATTCGGAAGCCAATTTATTATAGGTTTCGTGCGGTCAACTTTTCCACTTAAAGCTGGTCAACCTTCTTAAGGCTGATCAACATCTTCAAAATCCGGTCAATGCCTTCAGAATCCGGTCAGCTTCTTTAAATCTGGTCAACTTCTTCGAGTCCGGTCAACATAATACCTTCGAAATCCAGTCAACTTCTTCGAGTCCGGTCAACATAATACCTTCGAAATCCAGTCAACTTCTTTAAGTTCGGTCAACGTCTTCTTATTATTCACTCCAGCCTCTTACACTTCTATGAAGTGGTCCGGCCTTCAAGTGGAGTAAAGCCACCCTGGCTTCATAAGGCTACTCCGACCCTTGTGCCAAAACACTTTGGATTGTCAATTTTTATAATCACTCTAGATTTCATCCTTTACACTTCATTCCGGATTTTAAGTTGAAATCAAAATACTCTAGTTTTAAGTAGAATATTTTATTTCGATTTTAAACCTTTTTGATTTCTAAACCTCACACACCCGAAGCAGTCAACTTCTATAATTGGCACCTTCTGTGGGTAATCAGTAAAAATTAGTCGCCCAAGTCAGAGTTAGAGATTAATTGACCGATTATATACCTACAAACAATTAGGTATGCAAGCTTACATGCAAAATTAGCAAAATTCATTGAATGGGAAAATTTATTATCTTAATAATGAAATATTTTGTGTCAGAACACAAGTGTTACATTCGTAAACAAGCAAGCTGGGGAAAGTCATATGCTACCATCCTTGTTCTATCATCTGAATGCTGTGTACCATTGATAGTGTTGAAAAAGGGGTGCTAGTTGGACAGTAAAACTGAGAGGATGATGATGATGAACACACATGCATACAATAGAAGAAAAAAAGAGAATTAGGAACACAGTTTTACGTGGAATCCCACTTCTGAATAAAAGGGAGAAAAATTACGGGACACTCAATCCACACAACACTTTCACTATGTAAAATTTTAATTACAGAAACCCTGATTATACAAACCCTCGAAAAACAAGAGTAAAGCACTACTCCTTTATTTCTTCAGTGTTTATTCACACTTCAAACGCAGCAATGTACACACACACACACACACACACACATATATATATATACACAAATACACTAGGCAATACTTACTCTGCAAAACGATTGCGTGCACTGTAAAGTCTGCCACCTACTCTATAAAGTTGTCTCATTGCCCTGAACTTTACAGTTAACCTGCTCTGAAAGTTGGCTATAAACTCTACAAGGTCAACTATCTTCTTTGTTACATGCACTGACTTTACAGGTGATTTTCGGTGCATGGAAAATTTGTCTATCTGTCCAACTCTGCTACCAAAATCACCCCAGTAAATTTCATCAATCCAACTTTTTGAACAACTCCAAAATTTTCACTTCTGAATTCCACTTCGGAATTTCACTTAGGAAATTCCACTTCGGAATTCCCACTCTGAAAATTTCACTCCGAAAAGTGTAACTACTCCGAAATTTTTCACTCTGGCTTTTCTTCTACTTTGACGGTTCTTCACACCAGCTAAGTGTTTGTAATCAGGCCATATCACCACGCATGTGGTGAACACAATAATAATTCTCATATGGGAGTAATCCATATCCCAATAGATAGTATTTCTTTAAGTAAGTGGCATGTTCTTTAGACTAGTTTGCCTACCTTCTTTCGTTGGTTGTATTTACTATTTTGAAGTGTTGCTGCAATGAGAAAGGATCCTTTCCAAGTGGGGCACAACTTGTTCCTATGCTCTTTTTTGGCTTCAATGTTTGGCATTACAAGGTCACCTATTTGAAAGGCTGTCAACTTTACATTGGCTTATAATAACATGCTACCATGTGTTGGTAGGTTACTGTATGAATAAGCACCACATTTTTGGCCTTTTTTAGTAGGTCAAGATGTTGCCTTAGTAGTTGAGTGTTCTGAGTAGGATCATGACATACGGTTAGTAGACTGGCTATTTAATTTTTGTCAGGATGCAACTACAGTGCCAAAGAAAAAAAATAATATGTTTCAACTTTAAACCCATTTGAATAAAGCAAACAAGAAGGAGAGTCAAAAATTGTAGGGGCTCACTTTGGTGGCCTCCATAAGTGCCTCTTGATAACCCCAAAGCACTCTAGGGAGCTCGTCTATCAAAGCTCCACTTGCCTTACCAAACTTTGTGCACAACCCATTCAAAAGTATTCTGTTTGTCATTTTGGTCTAACCATTTAATTATGAGTAAGACACATGCAGGGATGAGCCAAAATCACTGGCCTTCCCAATATTGCTCGAGTTGCTTTCTCAAAATTTTGTTCTACTATTAGTGACTATCATCTTCAAGATGCGAAACTAATAAAGGGTATTTTGTCCCAAAACTTTTGTAGTTTTACGCACTGTAATCTTGGCAAGTGGTACTAGTTTTATCCATTTGGTAAAGTAATCAATATCAATAATAACGAACTTGTATTATTTGGATACAACAGGGAAGGGTTTGAGTATATCCAACGCCATTGTGTAAAAGTCGATAAGCTTTGAAGTGTCACCATCTTTATAGAGTTTGTCCCAGGATTGTGACAGATCTGATTAACTGAATATCACTTGAACATAATATCCGTCAATAACTAAATACAAATCATAATAAAAATCAAACACATATATAGACCAAGCTTACATAGGATCCAAAATTCCTGCCATAATAACCATGGCTCCAATGCCATATTACGACAAATAAGGCACCGGATCAAAGAGATGTCAAGAGGTACCAAAAACAAACCATAATGATTTGTGGAAGTATTTACATACCATCGATATACAGCGAAAACTAAATTATCAAAGTGTCACCAAAATAATTAAAATACACCAGAACATCCATCCAACATCTACATATATCAAAAGAATTTTCATCCTCAGCCTAACAACCTGTGATCTCTACTTTTCCTCATCAGGGATCAATTCGTACTCATCTAAAGGTAGAAAAAATAGTAAGGAATGAGCCTAACACTCAGTAATGTACAAATATAAATAAAGACAAATGTAGTATACTTTAAAATAGAATCAGAGGAACAGAATAGGATTATAATGCATATAGGAATATAAAACATGAACAGAAAACATTTTCGTAACACATTTAACTTTTCCATTTTACTTTTGATTTTATTAGTTTTCAAATATGTAGAAATTTATTCATCTTTAGAGATTAAGGTTAATAGGCCTTATCAGCTAATATAGTAGCCAAATGAGAAACGAAATGTGTATACTTTCACACATTCTAAGTACTACCCACGCAATTCAATACCTTGTGAAGAGCGGTATACCTTTAAACCTAAATATATTGGGCCATAGTTCTTATTGCCACCAAAAGTTTTCCCGTAACCTAGAGGCATTCCTCAATCTACCATTGTAATATCCTAAGGGTTATCAGAAAATATCACCATCTAAAATAAAATTCTTTGTCCAATTTCATGATTACTTTTCATATTTCATTTGGAAACTCCACACAAATATACATAGTTCTTATTCCTTGATTTTTCCACTCTAAGAGAAAATGCCAATAACAGATGACAAATTGTAGAGTTCCAAATTA
Organism: Nepenthes mirabilis; assembly: GCA_025585075.1. Lineage (NCBI taxonomy): Eukaryota > Viridiplantae > Streptophyta > Magnoliopsida > Caryophyllales > Nepenthaceae > Nepenthes > Nepenthes mirabilis. Next base: position 5,873 of record JAODPA010068515.1, on the reverse strand, counting down.
CTTGATACAGATACATATTTTACTTCATTGTAAACATATACAAACACATATTTCATATTCTTGCGAACTTAAATCCTAGACTTTAATAGATGCTCTTTCATGAAATAAAATTCAAATTTGGGATTCGGGGTTCTAAACAACTTCAAGGATTTCCACAAAAAAACATGCAAAATAGGCAATTTTCACAATATCGGTCCATATACTCAACATACGGGACATTTTCGAAAGGAAATCTAAATATTTAATGAACTTAACGGAGTTACGCAGAAATGTGAAGCATTATATACGAAATGCAAAGGATAAACTATCAAAATACTTGAAATCATGCCATACGTGGGGTTAGGTTTCAATTTAACTCCACATATCACTTAAACTTCGAAATTAAAAGGAAAAACAATATATAATCATGTTTTTCACATATATATTTCAAAATTGGAAGGCAAATCAATATATATGCACATTTAATACATAAATATTTATAAATCTAAACTTGGATGTGTATTTGAGTAAGAATACTTGAGAGGAACTGTGAGAAACCAGTAACAATAGAAAGAAAAGTATAAAAGTGCACTTGCTCGACCCAATCAATAAGTTTCTCAACTAACTCCAAACCGAAAATAGACCCGAGAGCCTCGATCTCCTCTTCTCTCTCCTCCTTTGTCGCGCTCTCTCTCTTCTCTCTCCCTTTTCTCCACGAAAATAGTAAAAAATAGGACGCGTGACCTTAAATAGGCAGACTGGCGCTCAAACCCCAGCCGGGAACACTAGCACTGGATTCTGCACTTGAGCGCACATTGGGCATGCTTCGGATGCGAGGTCACTGGAATATGCACCTCAGTTGCACTCAGGCGAGTGCGAGAGTCCCTCTACTAGAAACTACGCCTTGGCACCGCTCGGATGCTCTTCGGGCGTCCTTCCCCTCTCATTTGATTATGCTTCCGAATTCTAATTTTTTACATATGTTTAGCCTAATTTTGATTATATTAATTTAACTATTAATAATTACTATATTTTAAAAGCCGGTACCTTGCAATTCTTCTCTATTTATAAAATTTTATCCTCAAAATTTAATGTATCTCCATATCTCAAGAAAATAAGTAAGGACATTTATCCCGAATCTCTTCTTCTCTGTCTCATATAACTTCCTTATGAAAATGGTTCCTCCATAACACTTTAGTAAGTGAAATGGTCTTTGTGTGCAAATCTAATCCCTTCGGTCTAGAATCTATACTAGTTCTTTCGCGTAGGACAAATTCTTGTTAATAACTAAAGGTCCATATTCAATAACGTACGTCGGGTCATGGACATACTTCTGCAATATCGATACATGGAAAACATTGTGCACATCGGCCAAACTTGGTGACAAAGCTAATCTATAGGCTACTGCCCCGACTTTCTCTAAAATCTAAAAGGGTCTAATATACCTCGGCTTCAACTTTCTCTTGACACAAAATCTAGACATTCCCTTAGACTGCGATACTTTAAGGAAAACAAAATCATTAATTTTAAATCTGAGCTCCGATCTCCTTCAATCTGTATAACTTTTCTGTTGACTTTGGACCATCTTTAGCTTCTCATGAATCAACAAAATCTTCTCTGAGGTCTCCCGGATAACATCTGGCCCCAGAAGCTATCTATATCCAGTCTCTTCCCAATGGATAGGAGATTAACATTTTCAACTATACAAGGTCTCAAACGAAATCATGCTGATACTTTCCAGATAACTATTATTATAAACAAACTCCGTTAAAGCCAGGTGATCATCCCATTTACTCTTCAATTCCAGCATTGATTCATTGAGCATATTTTCCAGGATATGGATGGTCTACTCGGATTGGCTATCAGTTTGAAGATGATAGGTTGTGCTGAACTTTAAATTCATCTCTAATTCTCGATGCAAACTCTCCCAAAATTTAGAGACAAACCGTGGATCTCAATCGGATACAATCGACACTAGAATACCATGAAATCTAACAATCTCATTGATATACAGCTATGCCAACCGATCACAAGAATATGTCGTCTGATTGCCTAAGAAATGAGTTGATTTTGTTAGCCGATCCAAAATAACCCAGATTGCATCGTGATTCTTTGTAATCCTTGGCAAACCCATAATAAAATCCATCGTAATATCTTTCAAAATTCAAGGCATGTGTAAACATAATACTAAGTCAACTTATACATCAAACTCCAAATCGAACCTTAAGCGGGGTCTAGGCGAGGGTTAGGGTCTTCTAGAATGAATTTTCACATAAAATTATAAATTCGGATACACAATCGATAAATTAACAAGCCCAAGTCATGGGTAATCATATTCTAGATCCAAATTAAACAAAAATCCTAAAATTTCCAAGTAAAATCATCTGAACGTGGGGTTAGGATTCCTTATCCGAAAACCGATCAAGATTACGTATTTGAGCATGGGATTCACATATATGCATACTTGGGTATTGAAAACTATAAAAGATAAATATGACTGGGTATCGGAACGAAGATACTTGAAGAAAATGAAATAAAAGTAAAGAAAATGAAAGGGGAGGATATGAGTGTACTTGCTTTGACCCGATTTATCACTTTTATAACTAGCTCTCAAACAAATTTGAATCAGTGGGCTTCGATCTCCTCCTTCTCTCTCTAGTCTCTATGCTCTCTCAATAGAAATAAAAACTGGCCGAAATATGCGTGGGAGAAAACCATTGTGCACTTTTATATGCGTAATGGCGCCCGAGCGCTTATTGGGCGCCAAGACACCCAAAGGGACACGCTCGAGCACCCATCAGGCGCTTCTCGGGCGAGTAATTCTATTTTTCGTGCCCAGGTGGCCCTTCAGGCGCTGGTCGGGTACGGGTTGGGTGCATGTCAAGCATGCAACCAGCATAGTTCGCATTTTTATTGTCCGGGACCCGTTTATACCCTTTCAATCCAGTTTTTCTCATTCTTAGGCCCTAATTTTGTTTATATAACCTTAATAAGTCATGATTATCATAATTTAAAACTCGAAATCTTATTAATGGATTAACATTTCACGATTTACAACTTTGATTCCCGATTTTATCAATTTTGGATCATTGGGCTTTTCAAACCGATTTTTCCTGTACCCTTTGACCTCAATTCACCTATTTTAACTTAATTATCTCTCAATTACCATTCATATTTACCACAATATGGAAATCGGCACCTTACAAGTTGTTAGTAGTTGACTCGTGGATCTTAATAGTGAACTTGTGAATTTCTATTGTCCAGTTGCTTAAGAGAAGAGGATAACTGGAACTCATTTATAAAGATTTTAGCGTAAGATCATCACAATTATTTTTCATTATTAGATTAATTTTAAGTGATCTAATCTGAAAATTGATGTTTTGTAATAGGATTGAAGAGATAGCAGGCCGATAAAATGGTGCTAAATCTAACTCTCAACTGGATTGGAATGAGAAATACTTGAACCTTAAGGGGAAGATGGCGGACATTATGGAGTCGATGACCCAAGGATAATGTAACCCAGAGCCAGTTCCATTTCCCTCCCCTATGAACCTAGGGACGACCGCTTACGATTGGTTCACAAATGAGTGAGTGCCGAAATTTATGGGGGACCTAGACCCGGCCAAGGTGGAGATATGGATTAGGAGTATCAAGAAATTTTTTACGGTGAATCATTATAAGGAAGAGGATAAAGTGACATTCGCAGTGTATAAACTTGAGGAGGAAGTGAACCATTTGTGGTCCATGAGAAAGAGAGCCATGGGCCTAGAAGATGGCGAGATCACCTGTGACATATTCGTAGATGCTTTCGTGTATTTGGGGATATCCGTTTGAAATAAGAGTTTATAATTTATATGAGAAGAAATTAGGTTCAAGGACTATAAGTGGGTATTTTATTGGATATGCTGAATATTTCAAAGGATACGAATTTTACTATCTATCTCATAACATTAGAATTGTGAAATTAAGAAATATAAAATTTTTTAAGAATGACTCAATGAGTGGAGTAAGCGATCCAAAAATATAATTTTTGATAATGATTATTTAGATTTTTAACCTTTCACTTCATATGATATGTTGATTATTGTACATAACACCTCTCAAGTTCAAATTGGTACTGAACAACCAATCAATATCATTTCATAAAATGTTAATATTATTCTAGTTGATCATTATATTCAGGATTTGCCTAAAATAGTTGTACTACATACTCCTATTAAAAATATTGATACAACATTAAGAATGTCTATTAAAATGAAAAAAATTAGCAGTTTTTTGTGATTATATTGTATATTTATAAGAGTCTAACTATAATATTGGAGCAAAAAATAATCTCAAAGCGCTTTTACAAGTAATGAATTATAATGAATTAGAATTATGGTACAATACTATAAAGGAAGAGATAAATTCTATGAGTTGTAATGGAGTTTGGGATGTTATTGAGTTGTCTAAAGGAACGAAAGTTATATGGTATAAATTGATCTTTAAGACAAAGAAAGACTTATTATGTAATATCAAAAGATATAAAATATGACTCGTTACTAAGGGATTTACTCAAAAAGAAGAAATTGATTACACTGAGACTTTTTCTTCTATGTCTAAAAAATATTCTCTTCGCATTATTTTGGTATTAATTACTTATCTTAATATGGAATTATAATAAATGGATATAAAAACGATATTTATAAATGGTGACTTAAAGGAAGAGGTTTATATAAAATAATTAGAAGGATTCTCCTCTAGTGATGGTAAGCAATTGGTATGTAAGGTTAAGAAGTCTATATATGGATTAAAATAAGCTTTCCGTCAATGGTATATTAAATTTGATGAACCAGAAGGTCAGCGAAAGTAAGATTTATTTTTTTATTTTATATATGGATGATATTTTATTTACATCCAATGATAAGGGTTTACTATATGAGGTGAAATAATTTTTATTTGATAAATTTGAAATGAAAGATATTGACGATATATCTTATGTTATTAGTATTAAAATTCATCGAGACAAACTACGATGTGTTTTAGGTTTATCTCAATAGACCTATATTAATAAAATTTTATAGAGATTTTGGATGAAAGATTGTTTATCAAGTGTGGCGCCCATTGTGAATGGTGATAGATTCAATTTGAACAAATATCCGAAAAATAATTTTGAATGAAAATAAATAAAAAACATTATATATGCTTCTACTGTTAGAAATTTGATATATACTCAAATATGTACAACGCCTAATATCATCTTTGCAGTTGAAATGTTAAAAAAATTTTAGAATAATTCAAGTAAGAATCACTGAAAAACTACTAAGAAAGTGATAAGATATCTCAACGGTACCAAGGACTATATACTTACATATAGACGGACCGACAATTTAAAAGTATTGGGTTACTCCGATTCAGACTTTATTAGATGTACTGATTCACGTAAATCAATATTTAGTTACATATTTATATTTGCTGGTGGAGTTGTATCCAAGGAGAGTGCAAAATAAACCTTGATTGCTATTTTTACTATAGAAGTCGAGTTCGTTACTTGTTTTGATGTTACAAAGTATGGTATATGGATGAAAAATTTTATATCTAGGTTTAGAATGGTGGATTTCATCTTAAGGCCATTGAAGATATATTGCGACAATTTAATTATTTTTTTAACTAAAAATAATAAAAATAACAGTCAAAATAAACATATCGTCATTTAATTTTTAGCCATAAAGGAGCGTACTAAAAGAAAAAATTACTATTAAGTATATTAGTACTGAATTGATGATCGCTGATCCTTTGACAAAATGTATGCTACCATTGAGGTTCAAAGATCATGTAACTAGAATGTAATTAAGTTTCATTATGTACTTTTTATTGTATGGATAATGATATTTAATAAAATTTTTATTTATTTG
>JAODPA010068514.1:0-10187 GCA_025585075.1 Nepenthes mirabilis | reverse complement strand
TCGAACTTCATCAAGTGATATGAGAGAGAAGTTGTAAACATTCGATTTGATGGCGTCGTCGTTGAGGAACTTATTATTTAGTGTAGAGTAGTTTAATAAGTAAAATAATTTTATTATTTGGCAAAAAAGGAAAAGAAATATTTTGACCCGAGAAGAAATAATAAAAGCACTTCGGATGAAGGAAGATAAGTGAAAAATATGATAAATGAGGAATGGCAAAACAAAAAGGATCTTACTAATTGCACGATCGATCAAATTGTCTTGCGGATAACATTATTCAGGAGGTCATTAGCTTGTCGAACCCAGTGGAGGTCTTGGAGAAACTGGAGAGCCAGTACAAGTCTAAGTCTCTGACAACGAGACCGCATGTGAAAAAGCTGTTCTATAACCTACGTCTGTCGGAAGGAAAAAGTTTTGAGAAACACTTAGACAAGTTCAACCGGATTGTGATGCAGATGTCGGCCATTGATGAGAAGATCGAGGAGGAAGACTAAGCGTTGATATCACTGGCGTCATTGTTGGCATTGTACGACCATATTGTCATGATACTATTGTTCGAAAAAGACACGCTCTATTTGGATGAGATCATTACTTCCTTACTTATGAATGAGTCAGGTGGAGGGAAAGCGGTGAGGCCTCAGGGGAGTCAAGTCTACTTGTGGCGACTAGCGATCGGGGACGTGGGAGATCAAGGGATCGAAGCAGCAAATCAGAGAGAAGTAACGGTTGGTCTAAGCTTCTGGAGAAGACATATTTTCAGTGTAATAAGAGTGCCATATGAGGCGGGACTGCCCACAGAGGAAGTAGGAGAAGGAGGGCAGAAGCGAACGTCGGGAGAGGTGTGATCATGATGATGATAATCGGGTTACTATCGCTCTCTGTAGAGACCTCCTAGTTGTCCACGCGAGAGAAGCACAAGGCCTTTCGAGCTAGGAGACGAGTTAGGTGATGGACAGTGGTGCCTTACATCATGTGACACCAAGAAAATCCCACTTAATGAACTATACGCCCGCGGAACACGGGATATTGAAGATGGGTAATGGTGGCTTGTCAAGGATTGTTGGTATCGGGAATGTTTACTTGCGGACAAGCAACAAAAAGAAACTTGTACCGAAGGGCGTGCGACATGCCTCGAATTTAAGGTTGAATGTGATTTCAATTGGGAAGCTTGACGACGAAGGCTTCCGGAAGGCGTTTGGAAACGACCAGTGAAAACTTACCAAAGACACATCATTTGTAGTAAGGGAAAGTAAAAGATCAGGTCAGTAATTGATGAAGGCTTGGGTTGTCAAGGTTGATGCCAAGATGACCAACGGAGGCATTGGTAAGGGATAGGAGGAGGTGGCTAGAGTGGAGTACAATGGAGATTGATTTGACTGTGGAGGAGCCAAAGGAGAGTGGGACTACTCTAGGAGTGGTGGAGTAAAAGAATGTGTCATTTAGGCTTGTGGAGGCCGATATCGGGATTTCTGTTGAGAGGAAGTTACCAAAAGGGAGGTAATGACAGTCACCGGGTAAATGCGAAGGTTCCCCTATAAGGTCGTAAGGAGAATTTTGTTGGATTTGGTCATTTCCTTGTGCGTAACTCATCAAATGGACGTGTCATTGGAAAATCGCATAGGGCTTGTGCAAAATTCAAGGTGCTGCAAACTGATTGTAGTAAAGATGGAGAGACCGATTTGTCAGAGTAGGCAAATGTTAGAAAGACCAATTTGCCAGAATGGGTAAATGTTGGAGAGACCATTTGCCAGAGTGAAAAAATGTCGAAGAGACCGATTTGCCAAAATGGAAAAATGTCGAAAAGACCATTTGTCAGATTGGACAAATCTCGGAGTGTTTGCGCGTGCGACAAATAACCAAAAGAGTAGCAATGATGCTACTCTTGGGCTGATCGACTAGAAAGTAGGAATTCGGTCGATCGAACAGCGAGGAGGTCGGCTGGCCAGAGAGCAGGATGGCGAGCCAAGTGGCCAGCTAGCTAGAAGCCGGCTAAGAAGGCTGACCGGCTGAGAAAAGAAGTTAGCCAGGAAGGCCGGCCGACCAAGGTGAGATGAGGCTAATGTAAAATGGCGACAATGCAACGTCAGTTCAGAAGATTCGACTTCGCGAAGCTGGTAGATGACTTTGTAGAGTAGGAACCAGGCTCTGAGAAATAGGTAGCAGGCTTTTAAGAGAAAATAGTTGACTTTCAGAGTTGGTAAGATGACTTTGCATAGCATGCATCGTCTATGCAGAGCATGCGCCATCTTCTAAAGCGCTTGGTGTGCTTTATAATGATGTTGGTTTCAAATCTCATCTGTTTACCTGACTTGATCTTATAGATAATTTGTTATACCAACTTTGTCATTTTTTGCGTCTTCACCAATTTTTTGTGCTTTCCACTGACGGCACATGCTCTATATAAACGACAAATGTTTTGCAAAATTAGCTTACCAATTTTAAAAGTCAGTTGTCTGCTTTGAAAAGCCTACCACCTACTCCTCAAAGCTTGGTGGCCGCTCTACAAATTCATCTACTAGCTCCGCTAGGTCGACTTCTCTGAACTAGCGTTGCCTTGTCGCCCTTTTGTATTGGCCTCATCTTAGCTTGGTCGGCCAACCTCCTTGGTCGGCTTCTTTTCTCAGCCGATCAGCCTCCCTAGTAGGCTTATAGCCACTCGGCCACTTGGCTAGCCATTCTGCTTTTCGGCCGGCCAATCTCTTTGCTACCCAATTGACCGACTTCCTACTTTCCAGTCGATTGGCCCAAGAGTAGCATCATTGCTACTCTTCTGGTCATTTATCACGCGCGTGAATCGTGTGAACACTTTGAGATTGGTCCACTCCGACAAATAATCTCTTCGACATTTGCGCATTTCGGTAAATTGGTCTCTCTGATATTTGTACACTCCGTCAGATGGTCTCTCGGACATTTGTTCCCTCCGGCAAATCGGTCTCTCCGGTCTTTGTTATAGTCAATTTGCAGCATATCGAATTTTGCACAACTTTTATATGATTTTTCAATGATGTATCTGTTTATTGAGTTACTAATAAGGGAGTAACTATTTTTATGGAAGGAAAAGTTGCCACCACAGATGTGTAGTTGTAGCCTGTCAATGCACACGCCGCAATGGACCACTCAGAAGAGTCTTTTTGTGGCAATAATTTTCGCGAAATAGAAAATTCGGAGAAAGGATGCGTCGAAGTACTGAATTGGCGCCACTTCTGGGAAACCTTTCTTCAATCGTCAATCTTCAGTCTTATCCTATTTTGACAGGGGATAATCTTAATTGTAATTATCATTTTCTATTTTTTTCTTGTGACGACTACTTGACTGTTTAGGTATTCTTCGCCGACGCAATCGGAAATCGTTGAGGATCTTGGACTCCCCGTCTCAGAAGTGTGAATGTATAGATTTGATTGTTTCATGTAAGGCTACTTGTTTCAGTCTTAATTTGTAATTCGAAGCAATTCTTTGCCTGTGCTTGAAAGTAATTCTCTCCGTATTGCTCACTGGCGAAGATCGGCGCTGTGGTTGGGACGTCGCTACTGGACAAATTTTAAAGTGCACTGCACATCTGACCACTACTATTGATTTTTGCTAATTTGCTATTTTATATACTTAATTCTTGAACACTGATGAATGATTCATCCATTATTAGAGTGTATTAAAAAGCATAAAACTGTTGGGGATCACTCCCGTGAAGAAGTCCGTATGATTGAATAACTCAGGCGGAGCACGAAAGTGCCATTTGTATAAAGAAATGAAGTTCCAATCAACGGAGAGTTGACCGGATGGACGGACAACGGATGTTGACTGGATGGGTAGCTAACCGAGAGTTGACCGATTTGGCGGTGAAGTAAGCCAGTTTCTCTGACAGATTCCAAAAGAGCAAATTTTCAGACGGTCAATGAAGATGTTGACCGGCCTTGTGAAGAACGCGGACGGCCAACTGTGCGCCGTCCGTCAGGCAATGCAAAACAGTGCCAGCTCAACAGATTTTCTGGAGATACGTGATCTCAGACGGTTTTGCAGGAGCCGTATTTTTGGACAGCGGAATATTTATATTGTTGGAAGGAATTGTTTTCTATCCTTTTGTGTATTGAATATTGCCTTATATATATCCTTTTTATGTACGTAGAGTAGTTTAGTACCAGTGGGAGAGAGTAAGAGAAAAATGAAGGAGTGCTCTTCGATTTCTCTTTTGTTCTCTACTGTTGTCTCCAAAATCTTACATAGTAAAATTCGTTTCAATGGACGGTTTGTCCTGTGATTTTTTCCTTGATTGAGAAAGGTTTTCTACGTAAAATTTCGTGTGTTCATTGTTCTTCGTTCTCATTTTTTACTGTCTCATTTAGTCGAAAAAGTCGTCCGCCCTCTTTCCCAACAAGTGGTATCAGAGACAAGTTCCAAACTCTGTTTCAATGGCATCCTCGTCGTCAAAGAATCTGTCGTTTAATATTGAGCAGTTTAACGGGCAGGGCAACTTCATCCTCTGGTAAGAGAGCGTGAAGAACATTCTAACGAGAGAAGGGACAGTGAAGGCGCTGAAGAAGGACAAAAAGCCTGAAAATCTGACCGACGATGAATGGCAAGATAAAAGAGATTTTACAAACTGTACCATTAAACTGTGCCTGGCGGACAACACTCTCCAAGAAATTCTTAGCTTAGCTGATCCGGCGGAGGTTTGGGAGAAGTTGGAGAGTCGCTACAAGTCAAAATCTCTGACAATCAGACTGCATGTAAAGAAGCAGTTTTATGGCTTGCGGTTATCAGAAGGAGGAAGTTTTGAGAAACACTTGGACGAGTTTAACCGAATATTGATACAGATGTCTGCTCTTGATGAGGAAATCAAAGAGGAGGACAAGGCGTTGGTCCTGTTGGCTTCCCTACCGGTGACCTATGACTATATCGTCACAACCTTACTGTTCAACAAGGATACTTTGAGGTTGGATGAGGTCATTGCCTCCCTGCTCATGAATGGGTCTAGGAGGTCGCAAGGAACCTCATCATCTTCTCATTCTGAGGTCCTGGTGACCGAATCCAGGGGAAGAAGCAGAGGTCGCCACCAGAAACCGGGAGAGAAGAGTCGTAGCAAGTCTCGATCTAGATACCAAAATTTGGAGTGCCATTATTGTGGCAAAAATGGCCATATTAAGAAGTATTGCTTCAAATGGAAGCGAGAAAATACAGAGAAGGAGAAAAGTGACAAAGGACGCGGCGAGGAAACGTCCTCCGTTTCAGTAGTCACAAGTGGAGATCTCCTGTTGACATGTCAAGGAGAGGTGGCAAACTTGACAGATTTGAAATCTGGTTGGGTAATTGATTCGGGCGCTACCCTACATGTTACGTCCCGGAATGGACTGTATACATCCTACACTCCAAGAGATTTTGGAGTAATTAGGATGGGTAACAAAGGAATATCTCCTGTTGTAGGCAGAGAAGATATTATTCTGGTCACAAATAATGGCACGAAACTGCTGCTGAAGGATGTGCATTACGTTCCTAACATTCGTTTGAATGCCATCTCAGCCGGTTGACTGGATGATGGGGGTTATTACAACACCTTCTGTGAAGGTGAATGGAAGTTGACCAGAGGGTCTTTTATTGCAACGAAAGGGAAAAAGTGCTCCAGTCTGTATGTGATGGAGGTCTGTGCCATGGCCGAAGATATAAATGATGTAATCTGTAAGGAGACAGAGGATTTATGGCACTGGAGGTTGGGCCACATGAGTAAAAATGGATTGTCTCACTTGGCCAGGAAGGGCCTAATCAAAGGAATGAAAGGGGACGGGATGAAAACGTGTCCTCACTGCTTGGCTGCGAAACAGAGAAGAGTATCTTTTAATGAAATTCCGTCAACCCCAAAAATCGGACTGCTTGATCTCATACACACAGATGTGTGTGGTCCGTTCAAAGAGAAGTCGATCAGAGGGGCTCAGTATTTTATTTCTTTTATTGACGACTGTTCAAGAAAGTTGTGGGTTTACCCACTGAAGACCAAGGATCAGGTTCTTGGTATCTTTGAGCAGTTTCATACTCTAGTGGATCGTCAGACAGGGAAGAAACTAAAGACCATCCGAAGTGACAACGACGGTGAATACTTGGGACCCTTCGATGCCTACTGCCGGTCACATGGCATTAGGCATCAGAAAATACTACCGAAAACACCTCAGCTGAATGGAGTAGCAGAACGGATGAATCGTACGCTCTTGGAGAGAGTACGTTGTATGCTCTCTGAAGTAAAACTTAAAGCATCTTTCTGGGCAGAAGCACTCCGGACGGCGGCCTACATTATCAACAGGTTGCCGAGTAAGCCATTGATGGGTGAAGTGGCAGAAAAGATATGGACGAGCGTAGAACCGTCCTATGACTATTTGCGAGTGTTCGGATGTAAAGAATTTGTACACGTTCCAAAAGACGAAAAAATGAAACTGGAGCCAAAGACGATGCAATGCGTCTTTCTGGGCTATGGAGAGGATGAGATGGGTTACAGATTTTATGATCTTGCCACAAGAAAATTAGTCCGGCCAAGAGATGTAACATTTGCTAAGAATGAGACTATTGAAGACATTGGCAGGAAGACAAATTGTAATAATAAACAGACGGACAAAGTAAGTATCGAAGATGTCCGTCCTGCATCAAAAACAGGTTCAGACGGTCAACGGGGAGTTGACCGGATTTGTGGTCCTGATGCAGTTGAAGATATTGGAGAGGAGGTCATGGTGCCCGATGATGACCAAACTGAAGCCATGCCTCAACCGGCTGAAGAAGTCGCTGTTAGACGATCCTCTCGAAACAGACGACCGTCCGTTCGTCTGTTCTCCAGTGAGTATGTAATACTGACTGATGCCGGTGAGCTTGAAGATTATGAAGAGGCTATAAACGGTGAAGGCAAAGAGAAATTGCTGCAGGCCATGAAGGATGAGATGAGTTATCTTCATGAGAACCATACCTTTGATCTCGTCATACTTCCCGAGGGAAAGAAGGCACTGAAGAACAAATGGGTCTTCCGGGTGAATACGGATGAGAACACCAAGGAGCCAAGGTACAACGCACGATTGGTGGTGAAAGGTTTCAGACAACGGAAAGGAATTGACTTTGATGAGATATTTTCTCCGGTAGTGAATATGTCTTCCATACGGGTGGTATTGGGTCTGCCTGTCATCTAAGACCTTGAGGTGGAGCAGATGGATGTCCGAACTGTATTCCTCCATGGAGAGCTTGAGGAGGAGATTTACATGGAACAGCCCGAAGGTTTTGAGGCTAAAGGAAAGGAACAGCTTATCTACCACTTGAAGAAAAGTCTATATGGCTTAAAGTAAGCTCCTCGGCATTGGTATAAGAAGTTCGAGTCTGTTATGTCTGGCCAAGGATACCAGCGGACTACTCTGACCACTGTGTATTTGTGCAGAGGTTTGCTGATGATGACTTTGTCATCCTTCTCTTATATGTGGATGACATGTTGATAGTTAGACGGAATATTGGCCGGATAAAGAAGTTGAAGGAGCAGCTTGGACGGTCATTTGCCATGAAGGACCTTGGATTGGCGAAACAAATTCTGGGAGTCAGAATTATACACGATCGGAAGGCTAGAAAATTGTGGCTGTCTTAAGAGAACTATCTTGAGAAAGTACTCCAGCGGTTCAACATGGACAAGTCGAAACCCGTGAACACACCCTTAGCGAATCATTACAAACTGAGCACTCGTCAATGTCCATCCTCAGATGACGAGAAAAGATACATGAAAGGTGTGCCCTTTTCCTCTACTGTGGGAAGCCTAATATATGCCCTGGTATGTATCAGACCGGATATAGCTCATGCCGTTGGAACTGTTAGCCGTTTTCTATCAAATCCGGGCAAGGAGCACTGGTCTGCGGTAAAATGGATCATGCGATACATTCGAGGAACTTCCAAGAGGTTCTTGTGTCTTGAAAGTGACAAACCACAGTTGGCGGGATATTTAGATGCAGACATGGCTGGAGATATGGACACACGTAAATCTACATCGGGTTACTTGTTAAAATTTACGGGCGGTGCAGTTTTTTGGCAATCCAAACTGCAAAAATGTGTAGCTCTATCCACAACTGAAGCCGAATATATTGCAATTACAAAAACATGCAAGGAGATGCTGTAGATGAAGGAATTTGTTCAAGAATTGGGTCTTCAACAAGAGAAGTACAATGTACTCTGTGATAGTCAGAGTGCAATACATCTCTGCAAGAATTTCTCATTTCACTCGAGATCCAAGCATATTGATGTTCGGTACCATTGGATGAGGGACATGTTGGAAGTTGGTCTATTATCACTGGAGAAGATTGATACTGAAGACAATGGTGCAGACATGATGGATAAGATTTTAACAAGAGGAAAGAATGAGGCATGCTGCAAGATAGCCGGACTAATGGATCCAACTTCCTCACGGTCGTGAGGAAAAGTTTGTTGGGGATCACTCCCGTGAAGAAGTCTGTATAATTGAATAACTCGGACGGAGCACAAAAGTGCCATTTGTATAAAGAAATGAAGTTCCGGTCAACGGATGTTGACCGGATGGACGGACAACGGATGTTGACTGGATGGGTGGCTAACCGAGAGTTGACCGGTTTGGCGGTGAAGTAAGCCGGTTTCTTTGACAGATTCCAAAAGAGCAAATTTTCAGACGGTCAATGGAGATGTTGACCGGCCTTGTGAAGAACGCGGACGGCCAACTGTGCGCCTCCCGCCAGGCAATGCAAAACAGTTCCAGCTCAGCAGATTTTCTGGAGATACATGATCTCAGACGGTTTTGCAGGAGCCGTATTTTTGGACCGGGGAATATTCATATTGTTGGAAGAAATTATTTTCTGTCCTTTTGTGTATTGAATATTGCCCCATATATATCATTTTTATGTACGTAGAGTGGCTTAGTACCAATGGGAGAGAGTAAGAGAAAAACGATGAAGGAGTGCTCTTCGATTTCTCTTTTGTTCTCTACTGTTGTCTCCAAAATCTTACATAGTGAAATTCGTTTCAGTTGACGGTTTGTCCCGTAATTTTTCCCTTGATTGAGAAGGGTTTTCCACGTAAAATTTCGTGTGTTCATTGTTCTTCTTCGTTCTCATTTCTTACTGTCTCATTTAATCGGGAAAGTCGTCCGCCCTCTTTCCCAACAAAAACAAACTAATGAACACTATTAGGTAGTATCTGTTTGTGGAATGCTAGCCTCTCCCATGTAAAACAGTTTATTGATCTGAAACATTTTACAATCCCATGCCATTCTAACATTTTATAGATCTCAAACAGTTTATAGTTTGAGAATAAGGTAGAATTTGAAAAACATTTCATAAATCTAACTAATATTTCAGTTGAGCCAGGCAAAAGGCTGTGCAACATTTTCAAATTTTGTTCTGTCCTTTGTTTAAGTTGTTCTTCAGACATGATTCTTTCTCTTTGGCATCCATAAGGTAATGAAATGTATCCAATTAGGTGAATATTGTAGTGTGCAGATGAAAACTGAAATTCTAAGAAATTATGATTAGTGTGTAAGTTTTCAAAAGAATTGGACGTGTATGATTCAGATCATCTCCATCCTGTCCTCAAGTCGCAGTTCTTTAGCCCAATTTCATTCACTTCTGGATACTATTTCATTTTCTTATACTTAAGGTATCCTGGATCACACTTTTCATGCACCTAGTTCTCACAGCTCCGTCTTCGTCTGTTGATTGCCTTATTCTGTCCTGTGACATTCGCGTCATTCATGTATAAGTTTGACCGATATCATTTCCTTTTAACATACCCTCTCATAGTTTGGTGGTATGCAGAGGTAATTTTCTCTTTCACGTTCAGGAAACTTGCCTTGTTTATATGCCTGGTTGTCAAAGCCACAGCTCTATGAGAATTTGATACAGACATTTCTGTCCAAGAGGCTCAATTGAAGTATGTAGTTTGAATTTTTTTTAGTCAAAATAGACAATTTGAATTCTCTTATAGCTTTTTTGAGGTGACATCCATTTTTGATAGTGAGTAAAGATGCTCACTAGTAGCATTTTTTCGCCTCACCATCCTTCTAAGAACTTGGCTTCTGCAAAAATTCTAGCGTCATCAAGCAAAAGAACGGAAATCTGAATGATAGATCTCAATGGAAAGGTATTGGTTTCCTTTAATGGAAAAATGGTTTCGTTACGAAATTTAGTAAGTCTAATTAATTATTATTTCTAAAATTTTAAATT
>JAODPA010068513.1:0-10187 GCA_025585075.1 Nepenthes mirabilis | reverse complement strand
AGAGGGCTTGCAGTCCTCCGGATGGCTTCATCGCTGTCTACGAGGTTCACCTTAAAGGTGTACTTTGTTTCCCCGTTCCACTGGAGCTCTATCACCTGATGAGGGAGCTGGTCGTCCCGCTTGCTAGGCTTCAGCCAAACGCGGTCAGGTATTTGGTATCTCTTTGTGTGTTCGCACGCTGTCACAAGAAGGTCCTTAAGGTGGCCATGGTGAAAGTCATGTTTCATTTCACCCATAATCTTGACTTGATCACCAAGACTTCTCGTCCGGATTTTGCTGTGATGAGCGGAGGGAACCCAGACTCCACGAAAAAGTGGAAGGAGAAATTCTTCTTTCTGGGAGTCCAGGAGAATTGGGAGCTCTCGGTTATATGGGAAAACGTGGCGAGCAAATACTACACTGATGCCACTGCTGAGGAGAGAGAAATTTCCAAGGAGGTCACAGACTTAGTAATAGCCAACCTTGGCAGTTTTAATGTGGGGAAGAAGAATATTTGGCTGTCACCTGAGAAGTTGGCTAAGGCCAAGTGGGTGGCACCGTCTGGGGACTCCACTACTGCTGCAGCTTCGAAGAAGAAGAAGAGATTGAGAAAAAAGGAGGCCTCCCTTATCATTCAGGAGCCGTTCGAGAGGCCGTAGAAGAGTCCATGGACTGAGGCCTCAGAAGATCTACTGGAAATCATTGACCAGTCCTTGTCTAGAGATGACACCGCTATTATTGCCCTCAGGTCAGGAGGGCCATGGGGTTGGTTGTTGGACCTTCTACGGAGCCCAAGGCTGCAGGTCCTTCTTATTCTGTTGCTGAGACCCAGGGTGGGGTCTCGGACTTTCCTGCGGGTCCTTCTGAGGATCCAATTGTTTTTGAGGCCTCGGAGGAGGTTAGAGTTCATCAGGGCGAGGAGGCAACTATGGCTGCGACCGCTCCTGCCCTAGCAGCTGTTGATATTGAGGAGCCGTGCGGGATGGAGACAACCGTCGTTGCCCCTTCTGAGGACATTTTTGAGATCCTTAGTGGGGATGAGGTCGAGGTCGCGGCCTTAGAGTTCCTGGAGGCTTCGGGGCCTTCAAAGGTTGCTGGGTCCTCGGATGCTGTGGAACCCCCTGCTCCTGAAGATCCTCCGTCTGAGGCTGCCTTTGAAGTTTCTGCGGCACCCGTGAACGAGCTACAGGAGTCTGAGGTCCCTGGGGAGCATGCCCTAAGTCATGATCCCTTGGTCTCTAAGGTAATTCACCGTTTCTCCACCTGCCTTACTTCCCGTTGCCTGTGCCTTAATGAACTTGTCTCTTTGGTCACTTCAGGATTTAGCCGGGAGCCTTAGTCAGTTGGTTGGAGAGGTTGCCGAATCTTACTTGGAGATGGAGTCGTTGAGGGCCGCTTGAGAGGATAACCAGCGGCTGCAGGCGGAACTCGCTGAAGCCATTACGAAGAATGCCTCTTTTGAGGAAACTCTAAGGCGTCGGCAAGTCCAGTATGGATTTCTTCGAGAGAGGAATCTCCAGCTGGAGGAGGAGTTGAGGGCGTCGGTGAGGGCTGCGGATATAGCACCCTTACTAGAGACTAAGTTTTGGGACGACATCCATTTGTTCTGCCGAATGATGCGAGTTCTGTATCCGCGGTTCACTACCTCTGTGCTGGATCCTCGGAATGCGGGTGTCGCATGCCCTGAGGACGTGTATGGTATTGCGGGGAGATGATTTCTTGGATCCTCACATCCGAGCCCTTCTGGGGGTCCTCGCCCCTTAGGTCAGCCAGGGAACTCAAGCTGTGATGCGACCTCTCCATCTCAAGAAGAAGGGCAACCTGGGGCCACTCCTTCGCAGGGTCCCTCCGAGACCAAGCTTTTCTTTCTCCTTTCTTTTTCTTGTTGTTGTATATCATACATGAATAAAAAGGGATATTCGACTTTAGTGCAAGTGTCTTGTTTCTTATTATTGACTTCTGGAGTATGCTTATCACGGCGTCGAACAAGTTATCTTGGATCCGGCTACTGTCTGAGTTTTTTTATCATGTGGCCTTTCGGGTTGCTCGGACAAATCAAAATTTTAGAGTACGACCTCTTGGGCCGCTCGGATGAATCCGAGTTTTTGTTTCGATCTCTTACCGCTCGGGCGAATCTGAGTTTTGGTTACGACCTCTTGGGCCGCTCAGACGAATCCGAGTTTTGGTTACTACCTCTTGGGTCGCTCGGACGAATCCGAGTTTTGGTTATGACCTCTGAGGCCACTCGGACGAATCCGAGTTTTGGGAATAGCAGGTGATCCACCTATTACTGGTAGTATCTCCTGAGGTGCATGGCATTCCAACTCTGGGGCACCAGTTTGCTTTCTTGGGTGCGCAATTTGTAGGACCCTCCCCGAAGGATGGCAGAGACAAAAAATGGCCCCTCCCAGTTCAGTGAGAGCTTGT
The DNA here is from genome assembly GCA_025585075.1 of Nepenthes mirabilis. Taxonomy (NCBI): domain Eukaryota; kingdom Viridiplantae; phylum Streptophyta; class Magnoliopsida; order Caryophyllales; family Nepenthaceae; genus Nepenthes; species Nepenthes mirabilis. The sequence continues at coordinate 7,781 of JAODPA010068513.1, read as the reverse complement.
TTCTGCCGGTATTTTTTCCCATGGCTTCCATGCTCCTCAGCACCAGATCCCCAACCTCGAACTACTGCGCCTTTACCTTCTTGTTGTAATAGTAGGCAACTCATTGCTAGTAGGCCGCTACCCTGAGCCTGGGCTGATCACGAACCTCTTTGAGCATGTCGAGGCTTTCCCAGAGTCTCTGGCTGTTGTCGGTTGCGCTGAAGCATCCAACTCGTGGACTTGTGAGGCCTACTTCTATTGGAATGACAACCTTGACCCCATAGCAAAGGCTGAAGGGAGTTTCCCTCGTGGGCTCTCTGGGCATCATTCTGTATGACCAGAGGACCGAGGGCAGCTCATGTACCCATGAGCCCTCAGAACATTCCAACTTGGTCTTGAGCCTGTGTAAGATTGTGCGGGTTGTTACCTCCACCTGTTCGTTGGCCTGGAGGTAGGCCACTGAAGTATGAACCAAGTTGATCTTCAGGCTGGTGCAGTACTTAGTGAACCGTTTGCTGGTAAACTATATCTCATTGTCGGTTACGATGCATTTTGGGATCCCGAATCTGCACACGATATTCTGTTGGAGGAACTCGATGGAATTTTGCTCCGTTATCCTCACTAACGGCACTGCCTCTACCCACTTGGTGAAGTAATCTATTCCCACGATCAGAAACTTCCTCTGTCCGGGCATGAGCGGGAGTGGTCCGAGGATGTCGAGCCCCATTGGGAGAGTAGCCATGGAGACTGGCGTGCCTGGAGGTTTGTGTGGGGATAATGGCTCGTGTTGCTATGGAGCTGGCAGTTCTCACATTTACTCACGAAGTCAATGGCGTTGTACTTCATCGTGGGCCAGTAGTATCCTTACCTCATGAGCTTAAAGGCCAGGTTCTTCCCCCCGATGTGAGACTCGCATATCTCGAGGTGCACCTCCTGGAGGGCGTACTTAGCCTCCTCGGGGGTAAGGCACCTCAGGTAAGGGGCTGAGAAGCCTCGACGATACAACTGACCGTTTATGATCGTGTACCATCCCACCGTCTGTTTTACCTTCTTGGCCTCACTTGGATCTTCAGGCAACGTGCCGTTGGATAAATACCTTAGATAAGGAGTCATCTAGGTGTTGCTGCTAGATACTTGTATTATCTCTAGCTCGGGGTCTTCGATGCCGGATCTGTTTAGGACTTCACGCATTCTTCAGGCATACTGTTTCGGATCTCCCGAAGCCGCGACCCTTGCTAGCGTGTCGGCCTTGGAATTTTTCTCCCTCGGGATGTGGACAAACTCGGCTGTCTAGAAGTCCGAGATCATTCTCCTGACTCTGGAGAGGTACTTGGAGAGATGTGAGCTATTGACGTTGAAGCTTTCGCGGACCTGGTTGACGACTAGCTTAGAGTCGCTGTAAACGACCAAGTTTCTGGCCGAGCACTCCTTAGCTAATTGAAGCCCAGCCCGCAAGGCCTCGTACTACGCGACATTGTTTGTGGCCGAGAATTCCGAGGTTAGTGAATACTTTATCTCAAGTCTCTCGGGCGTGCGCAAGACAACACCAGCTCTGTAGCCATCCTTCATCGAGGAGCCGACCATGTGCAGGGTCCATGTTGATGCTTTGCTGATCTTATCTGCAGCAGGTTGGTATTCATCCCCGCTGGCCAGCGCAGTTGTCACGACAAGGAAGTCTGCGAGGGCCTGTCCCTTCAGAGTTGGTCTCGGATGGAACTCAATTTCGAATTCTCCTAATTCGATGGCCCATTTAATTAGCCATCTGGATATCTCAGGTTTCTGCAAGATGGCCCTCAGTGGCTGGTCGGTCAAGACCACTATCTTGTGTGCTTGGAAATATCGCCTGAGCTTCCTGGCGGAGTAAACCAGTGCTAAGGCTATCTTTTCTGTGGCTGGATATCTGGTCTCGGCGTCTGCGAGGGTCTTATTTACATAATACACGGGCTGCTGTTTTCCGTGTTGCTCTTGTACTAGGGCTGAGCTTAATGCCGTGTCGGACATGGAGAGATACAGGTACAGCTTCTCGCCCAATTAAGGAGAAGCCAACAGAGGCGGGCTCAAAAGGTAGCTCTAAGTCCTCAAAATGTGTCTTCACATTCGTCACTCCACTGGAAGTTTCGGGCTTTTGCTCCTCTCAGGGTTTTGAAGAATGCCAGGTGCTTCTCGGCAGATTTTTCTAGGAAATGGGAGAGGGCCGCCACTCTCCCGGTGAGCTGCTGGACTTCCTTTATCATCTGCGGGGATCGCAAGTCCAGGATCACTTGTATCTTTTTTGGATTCGCCTCGATTCCTCGATGTGACACGATGTAACCCAGGAATTTCCCTGAAGCTACACCGAATGTGCACTTGCTTGGATTGAGCTTCATCCCGTGGTCCCTGAGCGCGTGGAAGGTCTCAACCAAGTCCTTTACGTGATCGCCGCTCGCCCTGCTCTTGACGAGCATGTCGTCAACGTAGACTTCCACGTTCCTGCCTATCTGATCTTCAAACATCTTGTTCACGAGTCGCTGATAAGTTGCGCCTGCGTTCTTGAGGCCAAAGGGCATTACCTTGTAGCTGTATATCCCTTGGTCCGTCATGAATGACGTGTGCTCCTTGTCCTCAGGGCTCATCTTGATCTGATGATAGCCCGAGTATGCGTCCATGAAGCTTAAGAGCTCGTGGCCGGACGTCAAATCTACAAGCTGGCCAATCCTTGGCAGTGGGAAGCTATCCTTGGGGCATGCCTTGTTGAGGTCAGTGAAGTCCACGCACATCCTTCATTTCCCACTGTTTTTCTTTACCATAACCACGTTGGCCAGCCAGTCCGGATACTGCACCGCTCGGACGAACCTGGCGTCCAGGAGTTTCTTGACTTCCTCGCGTATGGCTACTAACTTCTCTGTGGAGTAATTCCTACGCTTTTGCCCGATAGGCTTGTGACAAGGATCAATGCCCAGCTTGTGGACTATGATTTTGGAAGAGATTCCTGGCATTTCACTGGGTGACCGGGCGAACACGTCCGAGTTCTCCTGTAAGAAGCTGACTAGCTGATCTCGGACGGACTCTGAGAGTAAGCTTCCTATGTGGATGTACTTCTCTGGATCCACCGGATTCAGCTGGACTTGGATGATCGGCTCCCCAGGCTGCGCGTGTTACAGCGTGGCCTCGTCCCTAAGGTCTAGGTCTTCCATTAGTTGTGGAAGTGTGGCTTGTGTGGATTGTGCCAAATAACACATCCGTCAAGTGGACTGATCCCCGAGGACTTCGCCCACACCCCAAGGGGTTGGAAACTTCATCTTCAGGTGCGGGATGGAAGTCACCGCACCGAACGCAGCTAAGCATGGGTGTCCGAGTATCGCGTTATAACCAAGGCCAAGTCCACAGCCAAAAAGGTGAGGACCTTGGATGCTATCCTCAGGTACATCCCCGGGGTCATCTCAATTGGATGATACCTTGAACAGGTACTGACTCATTATCCAGCCCATAGAGTGGCCCTTCTGGGGCTCTCATCTGGGTATTCTTAAATCCTAATTTGAAATAGGCATCAAGGTACTGTAAATTTCGGGAGCTTTCATTATCAACAAATACTCATTTATCCAATAATTATTTGCTCCGTCCAGAACGAGTGCCATTACAACTAGGGGATCGGAGTGAGGAGAAGTTACATGATGCATGTCCCTATTGCTAAAGCAAATAACTTCACCTTCACCTCCGGGTCCCATCCTCGACCTCTTTGCTGCTGCGAGCTTGTGCCCATCTCCTCTGGCCAGCCTGCTTGATATCATGTTTACAAACCCCGCGGCCACTTTGTTCCTGGGGGGCTCAGTTTCACAGTCACCCGCTGCTCCGGAAGCTTGTCTGGGACTTTGTAGGAAACTATTGAGGTACCCCCTTCTAATCAGCTCATCTATTTCCTTCTGTAGAGTCCTGCAGTCCTCCATGTTGTGGCCCCCGGAAGCTTAATATCATGTACACTCTGGCCACTGCCTCGGCCTCTATAAAGGTCTGGGGACCCTTATGGATGAGGTGCTTGAAGAAGGCACCTCCTTCTAGAGCCGAGAAGAAAGCGTTTAGCTTTACCTCGTCGGTCAATTTTGGAATTTGCCTGGCCTCAGCCACAAATCGGGCCAGGAATCCCCTCAAGCTCTCCATGGCACCTTGCTTGATCCGGGTGAGGTGCCAGGGCTACTTCTCCACCCTCTTGCTGGAGGCAAATTGAGACAGGAAGGCTGTCGCCAAGTCGCCGAAATCACGGATGGAGTCCGCTGGCATCCCGTAGAACCATATCCTCGCATCCCCTTTTAGAGTTAAAGGGAAGCATTAGCACATGGTGGTCTCATCCAAGCCCTACAGGGTCAGATGCTCCCGGAAGTGGTTGAGGTGGTCCATGGGATCAGCACTGCCATCGTACATCTCTAGATTTGGCATTTTGAACTTCGGGGGGACCGTCCTTGTTCTGATCTCCGTGGAGAATGGGGACTAGAGCGTATTAGCTCCTCTCCCACTGCTCTCTCTGAGGACCCGGTTCCATCCTCTTTCCATCCTCTCGTCCACTCGAAGTGGGGCAGTTGCCTTCTTTTGGTTGAGGTAATGTCTCAACTTGTAAGGCTCTCGATTCGTACGGCGCTCGGGGGCCATGCGGACTCCATGTGGGGGAGCATCTCACGGAACCACTTCCTGGTTGCTGCGTTCACGGTGGCTCCATTGGGTCCCAAAGTTACGCCTCTCTGGGCTTTCTTCTCAGACCCGAGGATTCAGACGGTCCTCCAGCCTCCGCGGGGCTCTATTGTTGGAGGCCACTTGGGTCCTCTGGTTTTCATGTCGGCTTGGTGGCTTCTCACGGCGATCCCTCTCCTTGTCCCTGCCTTGGGACGCTCCAGCCTGGGAGGCCCTGAAGGGGGCTCCTCTCATCCGCTCGTCAATCTTAGAGCATAGTGTGTCGAAGGCTTTGAACATGCCTTCTATTCTGGCTGCCAAGGCCCTAACCGCTGGATCAGGGTGGTTCTCCACTCCAGCGCAGGGGTCGGGGCCGCTATTACGTAAGGCCACCTCCCTGGCAGGTGTACTCGCCTGTGCCCTCGTGTTCACCATTCTAGATCTTGGAGTTGAAGTTGTTGCAGTGTTCACGTACTTCTGCGAAGATATGAAAAGCAGACTTTCAGTTGCTTCCCATAGACGGTGCCAATGTTGCGTCCGCGAGCTCCAGCCGTCTATCGATCAGAGTTCGAGCGGTGTTATGCGTTCCAAGACGGACGGAAACGTGCAACACAAAATAGATCGTGAATAAGAGAGGAAAAAGGGGGATGAGGATGTAGGGACCACACGAACTTTACGTGGAAAACCCCCGTTATGCAAGAAGGGGCAAAAACCATGATGGTGGACGGGCAGTTCGAGAGATTCCACTATTATGAAAAAGGAGTACAACGGGGAGCTTGTGGAGCGATTTGCTACCACAGAGGATTACAAAGTGAGGAGTCTTGCTCTTTCTCTTTGCTCTTTTCTCTTTTTGCTCTTGAGAGTGGTTCACAATACGTGCTCTAAATAACAGTAGATGGAATCCTTTCCCTGTTACTTGAATGGGATATTTATAGGGAAAAATTATATTGATGGCAAGGGGACACGTGGTGTGACGGACCGAGTTATTTTCCTTAAAAAACCCTCCGTCAATAACACATCATTAATGCCCATAATTAGATTTATACATTTCTACAGAAAATTGGGCAAAATTTTCTCTGTAATTGGACGAAAAATCGAAATACAACCTGTTCAAATAGGTTCTGCACAAGCACACATCTATCAAAAGGCTTAACATCAAGCCTACAACACACCACATAGGATCACACACTGCCATATCATCCATGGCTCCAATACAGTACCTCTAACTACTATACTGGATCTAGAGAGATGCCATATAGCATGAAACAAAATTCATAACATCAATACAAACGCGGAAGCATACTATCATCATAAACTGCGGAAGCATAACAAACCCATAAAACAACAACAATGAGCCACGCTCAACTCTGAGCGGCAGTCTACAATCCGATACAACACTGAGTCCAAATCCTTCGCGCGCTCGACGTCCAGCCAGTCCCTTCACAATGCTTCTCCTTGCTCTAACTAGTCAAGTGCCAACTTAATACTCTCACCTGGGAGGAGAAAACAGCAAGAGTGAGCGTACAGCTCAGCAAGTATAATCATACGTCACTATCAACCATGAAGAAGCATGAACATGATAATGAAAAGGTGCAACAAGCATTTGAAATACAATGAGACTTCAGAGGAAAGGAACATTTAGAAGTATCAATTTGCCATTTATCATGTCTTAGAACATTTAATTGCAATTTGAACATGTTTTAGTGCATTTATCAATTTACTTTAGTCTTTGCGGACCAGGGCCAGTAGGTCGTACTAGCAACGATACGAGAGAACGAGGAAAGGATCATGATACTCCACATGATCTAAGGCCGTGAGGGATTATCTTTTACGACCCATCTGGGGGGTCGTGCACATCGTGCCGTATATCGCCCCATTCCCCCAGGGTACCAGGGCAGTCCTCGTTCTTCCACAATAGTATCCTAAGGCGTGACACGGACATCACCCGCTCACATAAGCGACCAGAATACGTGATCAAAGTATTCCTCGGGTTCCCACCGAGATGGACGTGTCAAGCCAGAGAATACTATCCATCTAAAAGTCCATGGTCCTAGTTTCATGATTCTATTTCCATATTCATTTGAGGGAAAGTCCACCATATCCAATTTACCATATCTCCCGCCATTTGGGAGGTTCCATCATTCACATATCACATTGTGGACTTCCCTCCGATTACTTGCTCGGTTCTTACTTTTCTTTGGATCTTAAGCTTTTTAAGCGATTCAACAATACATATAATTATCAAGGTTCATGAGAGATCGGAGTTGCTTACCATCGATGAGCCAATCACATTGGGGTCCTCCGGAGCCCGTTTCTGAATCTTACAATTTCAAATGCACATTAGTCATAGCTTTCATAACAATGGAATGAGGGTAAAACATGCACATTTTCCATTTATTTCATATGAACAGTAACAGGGATCGTTTAATGCTTCCGGACGCCCCAAACGGGTAGATTCTTGTCCAATCGGACGTCCGGTCGATATACATACATCATTAGGACATGGTGATTCATATCTTGAGATCAATTTAAGATAATATAAAGGTGAAAGCATGTAAATTTATTTGTTCACCTCGGGTGAACAGTGTCAGGAAGCATTTAGAGGTCTCGGACGCCGTGTACGGGTCGATTCTTGTGAATTCGGACGCCCGGCCGATATGTATACATATTTGGGACGTGGTGATTCATATTTTGAGGTCAAATTAACATAATTTGAGGGGAAAAACAGTGAACCCGAATCCGGGCGTGGGTTAGGGTTTGGTGGTACCAAACCGATCGATTCAGAGCTTGTTTCGGTCAATAAATTATGGATTCCTTGATCTTAAAGCATGGGTTACCAATTTCTCACAATTTGGGTGGGTATCGAGACAATAATACCCGATGAAGAACGAATAAAAATCATAAGAGGGCAAATAGTGAGTATGAGAACACTTGCCTCGACGTGCTCTACGTTTTCTCCAACTAGCTCGAGCTCGAAATCGGACCCGAAGGCCTCCATTTTCCCCTTTTCTCCTTCGCGAGCTCTTCCTCTCACCGGGCTCCCACGGGTGCTGCCGCCGCTCCACCGCGACACCCAGCCGGCCACGGCCTTGCACGGCCGTCTCCAGCCACCGCCGATGCCGGCGCTGCCTCCACCGGCGCCGCTCGCCCCCGCTCTCTCTCTT
>JAODPA010068512.1:0-10187 GCA_025585075.1 Nepenthes mirabilis | reverse complement strand
ATATAAATAATAATTTTTGATACTATTTCTATCATATTTTATTTCCTAAAAATAATTACGTTATTCCTATTTTATTCAATTCTAGTGGCCAAACATATCATTAATTATATTTGACATTAAGTATATATGCCACAAAGTTAGATGACCACACCAATTATGGAAGCCATCAGTTCATAGTTTCTTCATATGGGACTCTCATAATCATGTCTTCCTTAGCATTGAAATGATCGTGTTATCTTAGTTTTGATCTTTATATCTGTCACGAAATGGAGCACACACTGTCACTTCTGTTGGCAGTATTGCATGAATGGTGACCATATAGAAATGATGTTACCAAGTCTTGGCGTCTAGGCTTTCACGACACTGGCAGCATGATTACACCCGAGGATTAGGTTACTCATACTACTTGGGGGTCAAAATATCATCCTGCTAGAAAAATTTTACTCAGTTAAGGTATTTATACCTCTTCAATTGCCTTTCATTCTTTCAATGGTGCAACTCTGCATCTGCCTGTTATCTATACTTAATGTAAAGGATAGATGTGTGAGGAATATTTTTTGGAAATTCTTCAATCCATTGATTGCATAGAAAGAAATGTCAGTTTTGGCCCCAAGATTTCTATGTGTCGCAAGTAATGTATCGGCCAATATATTTGATATTTGACTGATATATCATATAACATTTTACCGTCAAGTTATAATTTGTAAAGTAAAGTTTGCTACCAATATATCTAATATCGACACATGTTGTCATATATGTGCAAAAGGATTATAGCCGCTCCAATACTGGTGCCATTGTTTTCTTCTATGATTGATTATAGTTATTATAATCTGTACTTATTATTATGAAGAAAATACCTGACTAATAAACGTCCGAGAGTAGGTCTTTAGCAACAAACATAACTGGCTACATTCAAACGAACTGCTAATTTTAAGCTGTTTTACATGGGCATCGTTTGCAATCCCCCAGTAGACCCTTTGTTTGTTTTGTACCAAACAAAGCCCCCCAAATTATAGCATTTTCTTGCATTTGAGCCCACAAAATGGCAACAGAGAAGAGAAGATCATTACAGTTATCCCCTCCACATTTTGATTGCATTCATCGCATCTATTTGTGGCGTTCCTGCTATATTTCTGTAGTTTGTGTTTTTAATGTAACAGCTTATATTCTAAAAATTCTTGAATAGGATGAGTAAAAGTATTGGTGTCAGTTACAATCATATCAGTATTAGATATATTGAATAATACGTATTGATATTAAATATATCAGGCGGTAAAAAAATTTAATTATTATAAACTGATAAGACCATATCGTTCTAAACGAAAATATGTCATGATATTATTGTGGTATCGAAAAATATCGACATTAAAGGACCTCGATGTTGATATATATCAGCTAATAAGTATTATATCGGTCGATATTTTTATCAATTAGTGTAATATTCTATTACCAATATCATCATTTTCCTTTCCACTTAAAATGTGGAATTGTGTGGAAAGGAAATAGAATACTTTTGGGTTTTGTTATCGTGGACATAATGTGGAATTGTGTGGTTTCAGAAAGATATATCTAACCAAACCAATCAAAGTCTTTTTCCACTTAGATCTGGCTACATGGGTTCTTCATTGCCATTCCATTGTACTATGGGCTGTTTCATGAGCTGGATCTAAAAATGCAAGATCGCGCTTGATGGTTCCAAGCATCTGACATCCTAGCCAAAGAATAAGGTTATGAAATTTCAGATCATAGTTGTTTTGGAGTACAAAGAAATCATTTATCTGTTGGAGTATTCAGTTTCAGCCTGATATCTATGCCTAGTCCTGCTTTGTATCTACGCTAATTGTAATAATTCTACTTAGCCCGCTTTACTACTCGGTCATTCTGGTCATACATGGATCCAGCTAAAGGAAATGCCGCTGTATTTTGTACAACAATCAATAAGATACAAGTTGTAGACCTGTAAGCTGCCACGAACCAACCGAAGGAACAGAGAATTTTGTGTTATTTCCCGGAACAAAAACTTGTTGCTTTGAAGTGGATTATGGTATCTCAGTAATTTCTTTTTGTCTTAGTTGTTCATTCTCATTATGCAACTGGTGATGACTCGCACATACTCTGTTGCTAGTTTTAAACCAAACTGTCTTGATCAAGGAAGAAAACTCCAGGAGCAAGACGAGGAAGTGTCAACTTAATAGGAATTAAAATCTGAGCCTAAGTGCATTGGAAAGGACAAATGGGCACAAGAGACAACATAATGTAACAGTAAGGTCATTGCGTTGGAGACATCTAGGATATTGTGTGACACTTGATGAATTATGTGCCAAACAAATACACATACATATGTTTGAACTTGCTATCATGGCAAGAATATTGGCGTAGGAGTTATGGTTTCTCTAAAGATAAATTCGGTTTAAGTGCCTCAAATAAGTCTTATCATACTATGCCCAGTTTATACTAGTCAACTCAATATCCTTCCAAACTTTGGTACAGTTGTTGGGATACAGTAATTGCTAGCTTTTCCAAATTTTTTCTTCTTCACATTATGGATAAAAAAATCCCACTATGCTCACCTAGTGCTATTTCATGTGGTCATGGCTGCATTTATTTCGGGCACTGATGTGATTATCCATTCACAATAGTTAGCAAATACTGATAACTAACGGGCTATATTTTTTTGTAAACTTTTTATATCATGATGAATTTTTTTGATAAGCTGTTGATTAACACAAATGGAAAAAAAATCAACCATATTCGGTTCAGGAATTAGAGTCAAACTTGTAACCATGTTCGAGGTGGGTAATCAACTATGCTACTTAGACTTGGGAGTGAGTGTCGAATTCATACCAATGCCCTACATGCAGAGGTTTTAAGTTCTTTCACCTTTCTCCATGCACCACTGCTGTTTTAGCTGTCGTTATGCATCTACAATGGGCGCATTTTATTGGGATATAGGTCACTCCCGTATGGAAAGTGTTGTCTCGCGGCGATATGGTCCGGAGTATAATAAAAGGGTCAGAGTTGTTACATTTGACCAGAACGATAAAAATGCCATGGACTCTAACGGCCGAAGACACTAATTAAGGGCTGAAGATTTTTCCTAAAGGCCGAGGATATTGACTAATAGTCGAAAACATTGATCAAGGGCTGAGGACTTTGCTTGAAGGCCGAGAATATTGAGTGACGGCCGAGGATATGGGTTAATGGCTGAGGACACTGGCCAAAAGGCAAAGGAATTTGGTCAACAACCGAAGTTACCTTGTTTAGAAAAATTAGTTACTTACAAAATCTGAACAAAGAGCTTTTTAGAAAATGAAGTTGACTTTTAGAGTTGGTAACCGACTTTATAGAGCAGGTCAACTACTCTCGTCAGGAAAACGATTTTGTAGAATTGATGGCAAGTCCTATAACGCACGGAACCACCATGCATAGCAGGCGGTCATCCAAAGACTTACATACATACATATATATACGCATACATGCATACATATATAAATATATATGAGTGTATGCAAGGTGAAAAGGGGAGACACATAGTGTATGAGAGGCGAAGAAACATAGAAGTAACAATGAGTTGTGCTTTATTCTTGTTATATGTTCTTCGAGGGTTTATGTAATTGGAGTATTTGTAACTAAAATTTTTTGTAGTGAAATTGTTTATAGATTAAGTATTCGATAATTTTTTCTCTTATTCAAAAAGAAATTTCTACGTAAAATTTGTGTGTTCTCTATTCTCTTTTATTTTCTCCCTATTGTATGCGTAAGTATTCATCATTATTATTACACTTTGGGATTCACTATCCGATCGACACTATTTTTTCCTAAAACATTTCAAATGACAGAACCCCACCTTGAAAAGAGAGAAAAAAAAGAGGAAAGAGGAGAGAGATAAATAAATGACAACGAAACAAAAACAGAAGGGTAATGAAGTTGGTTGTACTGAAGACAAACTAATCGTAGATAATAAACTCCGCAACCTCCTCTTTCCTGTTGGGGATTACTCCTGTGTGGAAGTCCTTGTAACTAAAGGATTTGGACGGAGCACGTGTGTGCTAAGAGGAAGAAATTTCGGTCAACTATGTTGACCGAAACCTTTTGGATGGTCAACTCTGTCAGTTAATATGTTGATCGGAAAAATCGTGAGACGACTGACTCTGTTGAGGAAACAGTACGGATTACTTCGATCGGTTAACGATGTGATTGACCAGTTGAATATGAAAGATTTGAATGACTGTCATACACCAAAAGGTGTACAGTTGACCTATCCGATTGGATGATTGGTAGACGTCATTCTTGGGACTCCAAAGGCTGATCGGTTTGTAGGAGCATGCATGCACCGTCAGCTGCAGGATAAGGGCGTGCACATGTACACATGCAGATCTTGAAAGTTGAGCACCAAGTTGGGTTATAGTGAGGGACATGTGTATATATATGTGTATACATGTACACTCAGCAACACAGAGAAGAAGAAGAAGAATAATACACCGATAAGTAGAAAAAAGACTGTGTGTGTAAACTAGAGAGAAGGAAAAGTGAAAAGAAAGAGAGCTGTGAGTGAAAACGAAGTGTGAGGGCTTTGTTTACTTTTGCTCTATTCTTATTTTTATTTCCTGTAATTTTTTTCATACTTAGTGAACCTTTGTGGACTTAGTGTCCCGTAATTTTTTTCTTATTTTAGAAGAATTTTTTACGTAAAAATTTGGTATTCATTTCTCTTCTCTTACCTCTACTTCACAATACTTGTATACTTTATCAGTTGGCCGCCTATTCAGACTAATAGAGGGATTGTTCTTATATCCTGATCAGTAAGCCGCCCGTTGTCCTCCAACAAGTGGTATCAGAGAGAGGTTGACAATTCTGTCTGAATGGCGTCATCATCCTCAAAGAATTTATCATTCAGTATAAAACAATTTAATAGGTAGGACAACTTTATCATCTGATAGGAGAGGGTAAAGAATATCTTGACTAGAGAAGGAATCATAAAAGTACAAAAGAAGAAGAAAGATAAGCCAGAAAGCTTATTAGTGAAGGACTGACAAGATAAACGAGATCTTACCAATTGCACCATCAAATTATACCTAGCGGACAATACGCTCTAGGTGGTCCTTGGCTTGACTGATCCGGCGGATGTGTGGGAGAAGTTGAAGAGTCGATATAAGTTTAAATCCTTAACAACCAAGCTACATATAAAGAAACAATTTTATGGTCTACGGTTGTCAGAAGGTGGCAGCTTTAAAAAGTATTTAGACGAATTTAATCGGATCGTAACACAAATGTCCGCCATTGACGAGATAATCAAGGAGGAGGACAAGGCATTGGTGATGTTGCCCTCTCTGCCAGTTTCTTATGATCATATTGTCATTACGTTATGTTTGGAAAAAAACTCTCAAATTGGACGAGGTCATCACTTTCTTACTCATGAATGAGTCAAGACGGTCACAAAGGGCTTCAACGTCTTCTCGTAGTGAAGTACTTGTGACCGAGTCTAGGGGATGGAGTAGAGAACGAAGTCAGAAGCCTGGAGAGAAAGAACGTAGCAAATCTCGTTCAAGGTATCAAAACCTTGAGTACTATCATTGTGGCAAAAAGGGCCACATCAAGAAGTAGTGCTTCAAGTGGAAGCGTGAGAACACAGAAAAAGAGAAAGGAGAAAAGGGATGAGGTGAGAACAAGTCTTCAGTCTCAATGGTCACAGGAAGCGATCTCCTATTGACATGCGACGAGAACGTGGCAAACCTGACGGACGAAAAGTCCGGTTGGGTGATTGATTCTGGTGCCACCTTACACGCCATATCAAGAAGGGGATTGTTCACATCCTACACTCTAGAGGACTTTGGAGTGATAATGATGAGAAATGAAGGAACATCTCAAATTATTGGTAAGGGTGACATTGTACTGGTTAACAATAATGGGACAAAGCTGATGTTAAAGGACGTTCGACATATTGCTGACATCAAGCTCAATATCATCTTAATTGGTCGGCTGGATAATGAAGGTTATTGTAACATCTTCTATGAAGATGAATGGAAACTTACCAGAGGATCTCTGGTAGTGGCAAGAGGAAAAAGGTACTTCGGTCTGTACATCATGAAGGCGTTCGCAACGACCAGAGACTTAAACGCTGTAATTTGCAAGGAAACCGAGAATTTGTGGCACAGGAGGTTGGGTTACATGAGTGAACGTAGACTGCATCATTTGGCCAGAAAGGGCCTTATTGCCGGAGTGAAGAAGGGCAGACTAAGGACATATCCTCACTGCTTGGCTGGCAAACAAAGAAGAGTTTCATTTCATGGAGACTTGTCCACCCCAAAAATAGAACTGCTTGATCACATCCACACAAATGTGTGTCGACCATTCAAAGAGAAGTCATTTGGTGAAACTCAATATTTCGTCTCTTTCATTGATGATTGTTCGAAAAAACTGTAGGTCTATCTATTAAAAATCAAAGACTAAGTCCTCGGTATATTTGAACAATTTCATGCCCTTGTTGAACGACAGACGGGGAAGAAAATGAAGGCCGTCCGAAGTGACAACAACGGTGAATACATAGGGTTCTTTGATACCTATTGCCAATTACATGGTATTAGGTATCAGAAAACACCTCCAAAGACGCTACAGTTGAACGAAGTGGTTGAGCGGATAAACCTCACACTTCTAGAAAGAGTATGGTGTATGCTTTCCGAAGCTAAACTTCCTGGACACTTTTGGACCGAAATATTAAAGACGGCGGCCTACATTATAAATAGGTTGCCCAATAAACCATTAAACGGTGAAGTGCCGAAGAAGATATGGTTGAACAAGGAGCCATCTTATGATCATCTACGAGTGTTTAGATGTAAAACTTTTGTCTATATCCCAAAAGATGAAAGGATAAAGTTAGAGTCAAATATGATATGGTGCATCTTTCTGGGCTATGTGGAAGATGAGTTGGGGTACATATTTTATGATCCTATTGAAAGAAGGCTTGTCTGATCAACAGACGTAACCTTCGTTAAAGATGAAACAATCAAGGATATTGGTAGAAAAGCCAAATGTGATGGCGAGCAGACGGACAAAGTAAGTGTCGAAGTTGTCCGTCTGGTATCTCTAGAAGATGAGGACAACGGTCTTGAGACAGTTGATTATAATGGAGAGGAAATAATGACTCATGATGAAGACCAGCATGAAGTCATCCCTCAACCAGTTGAGAATCTACCTGTCAGACGATTCTCACGAAACAGACGGCCGTCCATCCGTCTGTCGCCTAGTGAGTATGTTATACTCACTAATGTCGGAAAACCTGAGACTTATGAAGAGGCAATGGAGGACGAGAACAAGGAGAAATGCTTAGAAGCCATGAAGGATAAAATGTGTTCTCTCTATAAAAATCACACATTTAATTTAGTCATACTTTCTAAGGGGAAGAGAGCCTTAAAGAATAAGTGGGTCGTTCGAATGAAGACGTCCGAGGATATTATGCAGCCGAGATATAAGGCATGGTTAGTGGTGAAAAGTTTTGGTCAACGAAAGGGTATTGATTTTGATGAGATTTTTGCTCAAGTGGTGAAGATGTCTCCATAAGGGATGTATTGGGATTGACAGCCACCCAAAACCTAGAAGTGGAGTAGATGGACGTCCGGACAGTTTTTCTTTATGGTGAACTGGAAGAAGAGATCTATATGGAGTAACCTGAAGGGTTTAAGGCTAAAGGAAAGGAGTAACTAGTCTGTCGTCTAAAAAAAAGTCTGTATGGGTTGAAACAGGCTCCGAAACAGTAGTACAAGAAGTTCGAATTAGTCATGACTAGTCAAGGATACTGGTAAACTATTTGTGATCACTGTGTTTTTACATAAAGGTTTTTAGAAGACGATTTTGTTATCCTTCTCCTTTACGTGGACAACATATTGATTGTTAGGCAAAATAGTACTCGGATAAAGAAGTTGAAGGAGAAACTTGGGCAATCATTTGCCATGAAAAACCTCAGACTGGCAAACCAGATTCTTGGGGTTAGAATCATTTGTGATCGGGAAGCAGGGAGACTATGGTTGTCTCAAGAAAACTACTTTGAGAAGATACTCCAATGATTCAACATGAATGAGTCCAAGCCTGTCAGCACTCCACTTGCAAATCATCACAAGTTGAGTAGTCGCTAGTGTCCATCTTCGGACGAAGAGAAAGCATACATGAGAGGCGTTTCATACTCTTCAGCCGTATGAAGCCTCATGTATGCTTTGGTATGTACTAGGTTAGACATAGCACATCCTGTTGGCACAATCAGCCGGTTTCTGTCCAATCCAGAGGAGTACTGGTT
This sequence comes from Nepenthes mirabilis, assembly GCA_025585075.1. Lineage (NCBI taxonomy): Eukaryota > Viridiplantae > Streptophyta > Magnoliopsida > Caryophyllales > Nepenthaceae > Nepenthes > Nepenthes mirabilis. Next base: position 1,900 of record JAODPA010068512.1, on the reverse strand, counting down.
CGCGGTAAAGTGGATTATGAGATGCATCCAAGGAACTTCAAAGAGGTGCTTGTGTCTTGGAAGTGACAAGCCTCAATTGGTGGGCTACTCGGATGCTGATATGATCAGAGACGTTGACAGTCATAAGTCCACTTCAGGATACTTGATAAAATTTGTAGGAGGAGTAGTATCCTGACAGTTCAAGCTACAAAAGTATGTTACTCTTTTCACTACTGAAGTCGAGTACATTGTCTTGACAGAAGCTTGTAAGGAGATATTATAGATAAAGAAGTTCATTCAGGAACAGAGCCTTGAATAGAAAAGGTATATGGTACTCTGTGACAGCCAGAGTGCCATTCATCTCTGCAAGAACTCCTAACTCCATGCTAGATCAAAGCACATTGATGTGCGATATTATTGGGTGAGAGATGTATTAGAAGCCGGTTTACTGTTACTTGAAAAGATTGACATTGAAGAAAACGGGACAGATGTGATGATCAGTATTCTACCGAAGGAAAAAAATAAAGCATGCTGCAGGTTAGCCGGGATGATGGACTTAACTTCCTCACGGTCGTGAGAAAAAGTTTATGGGGATCACTCCCGTGTGGAAGTCCTTGTAATCGAAGGACTTGGACAGAGCACGTGTGTGTGCTAAGAGGAGGGAATCCTGGTCAACTATGTTGACCAGAACCTTCTGGACGGGCAACTCTGTCGGTCAATATGTTGACAGGAAAAAGTCGTAAGACGACTGACTCTGCTGAGGAAGCAGGACGGACTACTTCGACCGGTCAACGGTGTGGTTGACCGGCTGAATATGAAAGATCTGAATGACTGTCATACACTAAAATGTGTACAGTTGACCTACCTGATTGGGTTGTTGGTAGACATTATTCTTGGAACACCAAACGTTGATCGGTTTATAGGAGCAGGCATGTGTCGCCTGTTGTAGGATAGGGTGTGCGCATGCACACATACAAACCTTAAAAGTTAAGCACCAACCATCAAGTTGGGCTATGGTGATGGACATGTTTATATATGTATACATATGTATACTCAGCAATACAGAGAAGGAGGAGAAAAAGACACCGATAAGTAGAGAAAAGACTATATGTGTAAAACAAAGATGAGAGAAAGTGAAAAGAAAGAGAGCTGTGAATGAAAACAAAGTGTGAGAGCTTTGTTTACTTTTACTCTATTCTTATTTTCGTCTCATATAATTTTTTTTTATATTTAGTGATTATTTGTGGATTTAGTATCCTGTGATTTTTCTTTTATTTCAGGAGGATTTTTCACATAAAAATTTGGTGTTTATTTCTCTTCTTTCGTCTTTACTTTACAGTGCTTGTGTGCTTTATCAGTTGGCCGCCCATGCCGGTTAACAGAGAGATTATTCTTGTATCTTGATTAGTAGGCCACCCGTTGTCCTCTAACATTTCCATCATTGGGACAATACATAAATAAAAGAACAAGAGATTGTTGTTGTGATAAATAGTTAAAGGATAGGAATGGAGTACATAATGAACATAAGTGGTTTGCTATGGCATCACAATCTTATCCTTTTCGTTTCTTGGTTTTCTTTGTTTTCCTTTTGGAAAGTGTTTTATGGCATTATTCTTATCTCCTTCGTAAGGATGAGATTGCTTCATTGTGATTAGAAGGTCACAGGGAAAAGTTATATTTAATCATTAAAAAAGCCTAGGGCTGTGAAAATTTTCATGCACTAGGACACCATTTATTCTTCTTTTACCACACGTTTAATTGATGGAAATAGAGTGAAAATAGAATTTTTATTTCCTGAGAATAGAAATTCCTCCATTTAATTACAAATTTAACTAAAAATAAATATTTTCTAGGAATAATAATTCCGACCATTCATATGAAAATTATTATTTTCACATATGTGGGAATAACAATTTTTACA
>JAODPA010068511.1:0-10188 GCA_025585075.1 Nepenthes mirabilis | reverse complement strand
TATAAAATTATTGCATCCTTGGACCCTATTCTCAGTATGGACGAGGATCCGAAAGTAGAGCAACACTAATACAGTTTGTAAGTAGTAGGGAAAGAAAGATAATAACGCGTTGCATTTTTATGTGAAAAATTATCTTCTAAATGAGAGAAAAAAATCATGAAATTTTGAGTCTGAGAATGATTTCATTATTCAACTGTTTGAGTACAAATGGTAGAGAATAAAGTGTACAGTAAATTTCAATGATTACTCTTACAAACACGTATTCTCTTAGTTAAAGGTGCAAGTAGCATACCTTTTTTCTCTCTATGAACGTAAAATGCAAGTGAAATTCAATTTGATTCCTTGGTAGGTACACTAGCGAATGCTTATATAATGGATAGAATCTTCCCATGTTGAGCAGCTATGTAGAGGTGGCGCGTATAGTGGAGCTTGCCACTAATTTTACAAATACATCTTACCGTATCAGAAAAGTTGCGTACATGCGGACTGGCTCTGTGAGATGTCACTTCTGCAGTGATCACGCTTACTCTGCAGGCGATCATTCTCTGTGGAGATTGCGTGTTGCAGAGAGTGCGCGTGCCTTTGCGAACATCATTCTTTTGAATTGGCGTCCTCGTTCGTCCTGAGTTCCCTTTCGGCACTCGTGTCGTTGGAGGCTTTTCACAATCCGCGTCCTTAGTGAAAGTTTTGATGCTCATCAAGTCCGCGGACATTTGGTGGCAGATGTACTCAATTTTCAACTGAGGATTTGCTCATTAGTAAGTCTTCGGGCTTTAGAGTCATACCCTCTATGCCATATTCTCAGAGTTTTATTGGAATCGTTAGTTTTTTATGGAGTCCTCGAGCTTCCAAAACTAAGTCAATTTCTCAGACCAATTCGGCACTTCGAGCTTCTTAGATCGTGGATCTAAATCTTCGGGCCTCTTGGGGTAATTCAGCCTCTTGAGCCAAATTAGTCTCATGGGTCCTTTGAGACGCGAACCCATTTCACAAAAACGGAGTCATTGATTGAGCCTTGGGTATCCTCTACCGTCAAAAATGTTTTTTTAATAATATTATCATTGTTATTATTTTATCTCTTGCTTGTTGTTTTCGTATCCTTTTAAGACGAGAAATATTAGCCATACCGAGAAATTTGCAACGACGCCGAAGCTAAGCAGTCTGCGCAGGAGAGAGAGAGAGAGGGGGGGGGGGGAAGGATGATGAGAAATGGCACTGGACGATTAAGAGGAATTCATAATGTCAATTTTGCAACGACAGCCAGCCCGAACTCCCGCCGGTTCGTCAGGTTTCCGACGAAATGCTTATCGGACTTCAACGATTACGCCACTTTAGGTCTCACTCCGTTTTCTTCAAAAGCCGATGTCAGACATGCCTACAAGAGATTGGCTTTAAAGGTTTGCCGTCATAGTTTTGTGGATGCCTCTTGTTCCCTCCTCTCTCTCCAAAATTTCTAAAAATTTGAATGGTTGCAGTATCATCCAGATGTGATCAGAGCTGACGATGGTGCTAGAAAGCACGAAATGTTTCGGGAAATCAAGTCGGCCTACGAGGTAAATTGTTTCGTTGTCGTTGTTTATGCTTTTTCCTATTTCTTCATTCTCTCATTCGGGGGATTGAATTAATTGAGTTCATTTTCCAATGATTTCGATAGTTTGTTCGATTTGAATGCGGGAGGGGACGCAATTAAATTCGATCTTATGATAATTCAAAAATTGGGGAAAAAATGGTATCATCATTAGATTTTTCAAGTTTTTGGGCTGATCGGGTTCGTAGGGTAGTGAAATTGCAGAAACTGGAATTGTAATTTTTTTTTGGTTTGATTTGAAGTCTTAGACAACTTCACCTGTCATGGAGCTCTCTCATGATCTTCCTAATTTAAAGGCAAGTTGGAAGAATTTCTTCAAAAATTCAAGAAGAGAGGAAAAAAAAAAAAAACTGCCTTCAAACTTAAAAGGCAAAGAATAAATCTCTGATGAATTGTGATTTGTGAGTTCAAAGTGATGTTTTCAGGAAAGAAGACTATTTATCATCCTGTTGAGTAAGTCAAGTCTTGAGAGGTTTTTTTTATGATGGTTTTATTTATTTTTTCTAAATTTGTGATGGTTGAGTTATATTCTTATATTATAAATGATAATGGCTTGATTTTTATCCTTCCTTACTTTTAAAATAATACCCACTTGTTACGTCCCGAGTCCCCGATTATCATATGGATTAGGGAGTCTTCAGATTTCTCGTCGTCTAGAGGCAGTTGCGAGCGGGTCTGATCTCCGTCACTGTGAACTTGAGCCCTGCACAACATAACTAACAAATAGGAGGTCAGAAGCCCAGCGGGATTTCTCCCACCAAAAATACTCCGACATTCAAGTCGGTAATTTTTCGCAATAAACCAAAATGGGTGCACGCTTAGAGGCACGTAGAAATATGCTGCAAATGCGTAGGGAATGCGTGGATGTAGGAATGGGAGATTAGTGAACAAGTAATGGGAGGTCTGGCTCCCAGAATACACTTCAGCGGGTGGCTAACTCTCGAAGGTTGAGAAGGTCAGATCTGGAAGATGGTTTTTGGAGTTTAACTCGTATGACGTATAGTCAATTATCCATGATCCAATCAATCCCCCTCTCTGTAGAAGGAGATGTTTTTTATAGGCCCCTTGGTTGGGGGCTTTGGGTGCGAAAATCCCTGTTGCAGGGGTTCGTTTGCCGTTGATTGTTGTCGGTGGTCATTGGTGTGTCGGTTGTCATCTTGCGGTGGCAGGTAGGCCGATGGGCGCTGCCGATCACGCTTGGTCTACCCCTCACACTGGGATTGGTCAGAGGACTGTAGGCAGCGGCGCCAGTCGTGGCTGGCAGCGTTGACTCTATTCCCATTGGCTCCTTTCTTCTGCGCTACCATTGTCTCCCGACAGCTGCATTAATGGGCTGCAGATGTCGTTCATTGGCTGTGAGTATAGGCCGCCACGTAAGTCGCTTTGGAGCGCGAGGCTGGATTCTTCGTTTGGACCGTTGCTCCATGGATTGGGCTTCGCACGCCTTTGGACTTTCGTACTGGACCCAACACTAGCCCCCCATACCTGGGCCGATCTGTGGTCGCGGCCTGAAATGTCCTCCTGGGTCCAGTTCACGATTGCTGGGCTTCCCTCGAGATGCGCTGATGCTTGTCGTCTTCCCACTTCGCGCCTTCCCCAGGCAGTTGCGCAAGCTTTTTTAGCGCCGCAGTGATTCAGTGCTTTGAATGGAGGATTCGCACGCTTGAGGTTGCATCGGATTTGAGGGCTTTCCTGTTCTATGAAAGACGTCCACGAGATAGTGTGGCCTATTAGATGTTGAGAGGGCGCCAACTTGCCAATAAATATGAGGGCCCTTCGACCGGTGTGGCTCCTCTCTCAGCTGAATTTGGAGGAGTAATGTGAGGGTCTTGGCTCGCCCCACCTCTGATGGGAGTCCACGAAGGAATCGGATGGCCTAGCTAGAGATCTAAAACTCTTGACGAAGACTGCCTTCATGCCCGTACCGTGGGTGATTCCTCATACTAATGAGGGTGGCTCGATCACTGTTGTTGTCACGTGCCTTCTCCCATGGAGCAATGTCCTCCAGTGTGCAGTGGGACCACGACGGAGCCATCCCGGGGGTCTTTACCACCGGTGTGGCGCGTAGCTCACGGTCTCTACTTCACTTGGACTACTGTGCGCTCTCTCTAGAGGGGAGGCGAAGGGTGGAGCCTCCATTATGGGAGTGTAGACCCATGGAGTCCTTCCCGGAGGCTCCTGTCACGAGTGTCGGTTCTGCCTTGACGGCTAACATTGGGTTCGTCTCCCACCGGAGGCTAACCGACACCTAGCTTCTCCCGGTGCTCGGGCTTGTTGGGTTTCCAGTGTCAGGGCCATGGCGATCTTATGCAGATCACGTTCTCCAGCGTGCTCGAAGCGCCTGAGGCAGTCGCCTAGGGGCCTAGGCCCCCTGTCATATTTTCTTCCTCTTTCTTATACTTTTACTGCTACAAATTTTATACTTTGTAAAGCAAACCTTGATTAATAAAAGAAGTAGTCCTTTGTCTCCATTCTCCAGTCTTGTAACATGCCTCTTTTCTTATCGACTACTTTTCGGAAGACCCTACATGGTCAGTTTGCTTATCATGTCGCTTCGTGCTTCGTTTCACGCGTTTGAGTGTCTTCGTATGCTTGGGGTCCATCCTGCCGGTCTCATCCCTCGAATCTCATTGTAGACAGTCGACGGGAGGGACGCGGTAGGAGGAGACCTTTGGCGGCTGACGCTGCAGAAGTTTAATCGCCACAGGTGGATGTCACATTTGCTTGGCCATCTGGCACATTAAATTTGCGGGAAACCATGGGGTGCTACGCCGTAATGATGTGCCTTGGAAAGGCGCAAAGTTTTAAAGATCTGCCACGTGGAGAGCGCCCGTTGGCTTTCTACTGGCATGCTTTGTCTTCAAAGCACTGCCGTTTTAGTGGGAGAACTTTGCTTATTCAAATGTGAAAGTTCCCTCCAAGGTTGCATGTTCTGTTGCCCCTTTTACAGTGTGAAGCTTCGCATTGCCCTTGAGCCCCTTTCTCCTTTTTCTTTTTGTATTGCGATTTCAATGGAAAAGTCGTCCTCATTATCCGGGTTAGAATCTTCTTTCAAAGAGCCTGAGATTGGGACCCACGCCTCGGGGATCCCTGGTGCGGCTGCGGTTAACATAGCGGCAGCGGAGGAATATCATTCGGAGGCCACCGTTGTGAGCCCAATGCAATTTTTAAGGGTGCCTCCAGGCTTTGAGAGGGAGGGGATGTTTGTCTCCTCGCTGGGTCGTAGGCCAAGGAGGGCGGATCCTTTACTTCATCGAGTTGCTAGGGTCGTCGAAGGCGTTAAAGCCAGGGTGCAGGTTGCTGTTAGAGAGATAGAGTAGTTGAGGGATCACGCCGCACACTTTGAGGAGGTGTGGGCTGAATCAAAAGTGATGGCGTCCAGGCTTACCGATGCTAACGTGCAGGCTCGGGCCCGCATATTGGCTCTCCAGGAGGAGCTTGAGCGATTATGGCTACAGTTCCGAGAGGAGATTGTGTGGATGGGAACTAAGTTAAGGTCGAGGTTCTCGCCGAAAGAGGTCCGTCCTGCACTGGAAAGAAACTTTCAGGACGACATCTATCTTAGCTGGAAACTAGTCTCGCTAAAGGATCCAAACTTCCGCATCGGTATCTTAGACTCTCGAAACTCTAGTTCCCTGACATGCATAAACCTGTTAGAGTATCCCGCTCCAAATCCTTCAGGGGCCGAAGGGGGTTGTTAGTTGTACCTTACGGCCGCAGGCTGCTATAAAAAAGAATCATTAATGATTATTATAATAAAATTTAATACTTAGTTGCTTCGCTTATTTTCCATTGCTTGTTGTATTTGGTTGGACCGCTTTCTTTCTTGTGCGCCCGTCTTGGAAGTCCCACCACCGCCATCCTTGGCGATCAGGATTCCTGCATTAAATGCAGGTGTGACAGTGGGGATTTGCTGATATGATATCGATCTGCAGTTTAACAAGGGGTCATGATTGGCCGTTGCTTGGGTCCCATGACGCTCCTGCTGGGCCTGCACGTGGCCTGGCCACTCAGCGGAGGCATCGTTTGGGTTTTCCCGCGCGCTGGCGCCCTGTTATCTATTTAAGCAGTGTGTCAGCGAAATCCTTTCCTCTTTGTGCCTTTTCATACCGCAACTTATCCCAGAGTGAGAGAGAGATGGCCAAGAAGAGAGAATCTGCTTTCTCCTCACGGGTTTCCAAGTCAGACTGCCACGGGGTAGACAACACAGGTTCCGTCCTGACGATAAATGCCATCGCTGCTTTGATGGTGGACTATGAGATCTCCAGTGATTGGGCTTATCGTGCTCCTGGCTTCGCTAGTAAAGCCAACGCCCCTCCAGATGGTTTCGTGACCGTTTACGAGCACCATTTGAGAGAGGGGCTTCACTACCCCATGTCATGCACTCTGTATGCACTGGTCGAGGTATTGGGTGTTCCTGCGGCAAGGCTTCATCCCAATGCCGTTCGTTACCTGGTTTCACTTTGTATCTTCTCCCGTCTTCACACCGGCGTGTTTAATGTGAAGGCGGTGAGGGTGATCTTTCGTTTCACAGAGTCAGAGGATTGGATCTCTATGTCTCCAAGAACCGGTTTCCATTTTCACGGGACCAATCCCGACTCGGTGAAAAACTGGAAGATACGCTTCTTCTTCTTGCAAGAGCCTTCTGATACAAAGTTCTTGCGTGAGTGGGGTCCCATCCTGTAGTACTTTCATGGGAAGACGTCCTCAGAGGACACTAAGGATTCGGCGGAGTTGGTCGCTACCATCAACTCCGAGATGGCAACATTTTCTGTCCAGAGCTACTACCAGACACCCCTTATGTTTGAGGCCGCTAGGTGGGGGTCTTCGTCCGGCTGGGGTGCCGCTGGCCCCTCGAAGAAAAAACCTAGGGGTGGCGTAATCCCTGAGTTGTTAGGAGAAGACGCTGAGGAGAGTTGCTCACTATTGGAGTTGTCCTCAGATGAGGAGGAGGTTGAGGCCTCGCTGAAGAGGTTGAGAGAGGCCGAAGGTACCTCTACCCGGAGGTCATAGAGGTTGGCCATAGGGTCCACCACAGGGGCTTGGAGCCTAGTCCCGGAAGCGACGACAAGCGTCGAGCCACGGGAGGGAGCTACTGAACCCATTCCAATTCCCGTTGTAATATTGGCTGAGTACGGTGTTCCTGCGGTGGAGCTTTATTCTGGTGATAAGTCTTTTGCGGGTTCCTTTGCTGATTTGAGGCCACTAGAGATGATCATTAGGAGTACTCCAACGACGGAGGGCGGCACGTTAGTTCCTGAGGAGCCGGAGGGAGCGGGGTCGCCGAGGCTAGCACCAATTCTCATCGAACCTTCACAGCTTACTGGGCCGTTCTTGGAGGCGGGCATCTAGGAGGATGCTCCTGTGGGGTTAGAGGTCGAAGTCGCATGGGAGGCCAACCTGCCCAGTGCTGAGTTGACTTTAGAGACTGTTGCGGTAGGGGCAGCTCAGGAGCTGGAGCCCCCAAGCGTTCCTCCGTATCCCGTGGCTTCGGGCCATTCAAGCACCGCAGAGGTCGCGGCTAAACATGGGGAGCCCTCAGGCTTATCCACGTTAGGAGACTTGGCCTGTCGTGCGGACGCAACTTTTGCTTAGGTATAATCGTCTTGAATTGAACATTTATCTGCAGTTTGGAGTTCTGAGAATTTATGGGCTTCTTCCTTCCCACGCAGGTTCCTGGGGAGGTCGACACTCTTGACGATCTGGCTGCTCAACTACATGAGAACTTTCATCGCAGGCAGGAGATTGTCCAGTGTATGAGGGCCAAGGCTACTCTCCTCTGAGAGGAGAGCGAACGGCTGCAGGGAGAGAACAGGCAAGTGTAGGAGGAAAGCAGGCGGTTGAAGGAGGACCGTGATCAGTTGGGATAGGAAGCCATATATGTCTATGGCAGGAGGTCGAGTAGCTCAAGGAGATGGTCACTACTCTTGAGGACGACAACTCCCGCTTATTCGGAGATCTGAGGGCACGGTTCACTTCGTCGGAGGCGAACCTTGTTCTGGAGACCAAGTTCTGGGACAGAATCCGCCAGTGCCGTAGGATTGCATCGCTTGTCCTTCCCAACATTCCGGGAGCTATCTTTCATCTAGGCAACTCGGGGGTCTGCGACAGGTCTCATCTACGGAATTTCCTTGAGGAGGCTGGTCCATCAGAGTCTCGGGAACAACTTTACTTGTATATACCGCTTCCTTCTTTTTTTGCCACTTGTCAGTTCTTTGTATAGCTGAACGAGAAGTAGCACCTCTTTCTGTTGTGTTCAATGCCTTCAAGTGTAACTTTAGAGATAATATCTCATGTTTAACGGTTAAGCTTGTAAAGCTATTGTCACAAAGGCCCTAATCCGGCGCCTTTTTGCGTTGTATTTGTCCTTCATCAGAGGATGTCGTCGCATTTCGCATGTTTAATGAGAAGCTCGATTCAGCACAGTGAATGTCGTCGCAAGTCCCGTGGAGCCACGCGAAGGGCCAGTTGAGTTTCAGGCCACCGCAGTTAGACTCCGGGTCCAGGCCTTTTCACATGCGATACCTGCATTAGGTGCTCCGCCCCCGCTCAAGGCGTCGCTGCTATCTGGTGCACAGTCCTAGCCCACAACCATTGTAGACTGAGGGTGCCCTCTTCTTCAGGAGAAGGTTGCCGCACATCTGCGATTCTCCCCCCCTAAGGTTTTGGTGGACGTAAGTTAGGAAACTTCAAAAGTCCCCAGGCTTTTAGTTTTAACCGCTTGAGTCATTTGGTTTGGAACCATGGTTCTTTGGGCCGCACAGGCCCTACGGCGCGAAGCTGTGATTCAATGGTGACCGCTTTTGGGTCGTTCGGCGCGAAGCCAAATTATTGGGCCGCTTGGGGCCTTTTCGACGTGGAGTTAAAGTCCATATGTGTCCACTTTCGGGCCGCTCGACGCATGGTCGAGGCTCGGACATGACCGCTAGTGGGCCACTTGGCGTGAGGCCAAGGTTTCAGAGCCGCTTCGGGCCACTCGACCCGGGGTCGAGGTTTTGAGGTAGCCGTTTTCGGGCCGCTTGGCACAGGGGCAAGGTTTAGTTTTACGGACGAACGATAATTCTCTCGACTTAGGGGCAATCTAGGTCGTTTTGCTTTTGTAATGTCATGCATGCAAACACTCGTATGAATGAATACATAAGATAACAAGAATGATCAATTTTATTAGATGAAAACACAATGCATATACAAGCGTTCATTAAGGTGTGCGTGTGTGCCTCACCTGAGCCAATGCTGCGTTACTAATAATATTTTCTCAGGTTGGCGGCGTTCCAGGTCCGTGGGACCAATTTATCGTTCTAGGTACGTAGCTTGTACGCTCCGCTCCGGAGGATTGTGGAGACGAGGAACGGCCCCTCCCAGCCAGGGGAGAGTTTGTTTTTGCTCACGGTTTTTCCCGCGGCCTCTACGCTATGGTGAACCAGGTCTCTAACCTCAAGCAGGTGCGCCTTCACCCGCTTGTTGTAGTATCGCGCAATATGCTGCTAGTAGGCCGCAGTTCTCAGGCAGGCCGCGTCTCGAACCTCTGGGAACAGCTCGAGGCATTCTTTGAGTCTTTGAGAATTCGTGACTGGATCGAAACATTCGACCCGCAGGTAGGGTAACCCCACTACAATGGGGACCACGGCTTCAGCCCCGTAGTAGAGACTGAAGGGTGTCTCTCTTGTTAGTTCCTGCAGGGTTGTTCGATACGACCAGAGTACGGAAGATAGTTAGTCGACTCACGAGCCCCCTGCATCTTCTAGCTTAATCTTCAATCTATGTAACAGCGTGTAGTTGGTGACTTCGACTTGCCCGATTGCCTGAGGGTATGCCACAGATATATGTACTAGCTTGATGCGCAAATTTGCACAATATCTGGTGAACTGTTTGCCAATGAACTGAGTTCTGTTGTCTGTCACTACGACATCGGGAATCCCAAAGCGGCAGATGATGTTTTGACGAAGGAACTCTGCCGCATTATATTTGGTGATTCGAGCCAGAGGGACTGCTTCTACCCATTTTGTAAAATAGTCGATGTCGACGATGAGGAATTTTCTCTGTCCGGAAACCAAAGGTAGCGGTCCAAGGATTTTGAGTCCTCACTGTGCAAACGGCCATGGGGACTGAAGACTGTGCAGCGCCATATGAGGAAGGTGCACCATAAATCCGTGGACTTAACAACTTTTACATTTCCTCATAAATTCTAGGGCGTCTCGTTTCATCGTGGGCCAGAAGAGTCCTTGCCGCATGATCTTGAATGCAAGATTCTTCCCCCAACGTGCGAGCCGCATATACTGAGTTGGATTTCGCTTAGGGCGCGTACTTAGCCTCCTCAGGGGTCAAGCATTTTAGATAAGGAGTGGAATATCCTCGCCTATATAGCCTCCCATCAAGGATTGTTATTAGAATAATAAGTCAGTCTAATGTTAGATCATTATTTAGATGAAACAATTAAATGGAAACACAGTGCACGAAACTTCTAATAAGTTTCAGATATCAATTGGACTAGACCATTTTTGGTATATCATAACCAGTTTTGTCTTAATTTATATTTTATAAGAAGTTATTTTTACTTTTTTAGATGTATTTTATATGATAAAATTATACGATTGGTAATA
>JAODPA010068510.1:0-10189 GCA_025585075.1 Nepenthes mirabilis | reverse complement strand
TTTTTCACACCTATAAATATCATCCGAACAAACCTCCGGTTAAAAACATCTTATTTGTTCCGTACAAACTTCCCAGCGTCGTTCTCACTCGACGATGTCCTCGCATGATTTTGGAACTTGAGATCGAATTCCACAATTATCGAAAATCCGATCTCCTTAAGTTGTTGCATGATAGCTTCATTGCTTTTTTGTGCTCATCGATTTCGCCTATCGCAGGGCTGGCGTGATCAAAGCGCTCACCATCGGTACGATTTTTCTAAAGTTCCTTTCCTAAATATTTTCGTTTTCCCCTAATTTCTTTTACATTTATGAGCTTTGAAGGTTTCACGATATATTTACTGTTTTATACATTCGGTTCTGTGGCAGATGAAGAAGAATTCTAATAGCAGTGCGATCCTGGTTAGGGTTTAATTTCTCGCTCTGTTTTTTATAATTATTCCAATGCTTTTTGTTTTTATAAAAGAATCATTATATTATTTCTTTAGAGCATCGACTTGTTGCTATAATGCCGCCGTGTGTGAGTTGTTCTTGGATATTAACTTTCGAGATGATGGCGAAAGAAAAATGATCTCAAATTACGAGAAGAAGGCGGACGAAAAAATGCTTTAATGAGAGAAAATCCAAATTGATGTAAAAACTGCGGGAGGGTAAAATAGTTAAAATGTAGTGAAAGTAAAACGGTTTAAAATTTTCTAAATTTATCTGTATGGTCTATTTAAGAAAAACATTGTAAAGCTCAAGATTTCGGATCCGCATTCAACATTGCGTAGTTTTCAGTTTTTTGGTCTAACTTTACGTAGTTTTCAGTTTATGGGTCATGAGATATAAAATTTCATTTTCATAATTTTTTCATTTTCCCTAAGTCTTGCTATCCCTCTTAGATTTGGTAGCTCAACTCAGCAGCTGTTTAAGTTTTTCAGTGGTTTGTGTTTTCAAATTCGTTTACCTTGCAATGAAAGATAACCTTTGCCTGTTTGGATTCCCCAATGAGCAGTGGGAAGTGAACTTACATACTGAAGAGGTTCCTTCAGATCTCCCTGAACCTGCTTCGGGTATCAATTTCGCTAGAGATGGGATGTAAGCGAAAGACTGGCTGTTAGTTGTTGCTGTTCACAGTGATGCATGGTTGCTGGCTGTTGCCTTATACTTTGGAGCTAGATTTGGATTTAATAAAGCTTATAGGTATTCCTTTTCTCTGCCTTCAAATTTTCTTCTCATGAAGTTTTACATCTAGCCCATGCTTCAAAAAACATATTTTTTGAATTTTATTTAGAAGTTTTCAAATTGAAATATGCTGTCTATTCTGGTTTGAAGTTAGAAAAGTATGTTAAATAATGTAGTTAATTGCTGAGTCGAGGATTAGTCATCCATGATCATGCAAGCTTGTGTAGTTATTTTTCTCATCTTGGATGTTCATGGATCTTGTTCCTGTACTTGATTTGCCTGTTTCTCAATCTATTATCCCGTTACATGGGCTATAGACATTTCTTAGTTCATACTGCATGAAAATTATTGGCAAGAAAAAGAAAGAAAGAATAGAATCCTATTGTGCTTTAGATGTTGGTAGGTTAAAGTAGTCCAAGTAATTCTAAGAACAGCAGAATTTTTTTTTTTTTTGACAACATTGCAAAGAAGAAAGAGAAAAAAAGAATGCCAATAAACAAAACTAGATTCAGTCAGGCTACGTAGGATGGTTAGTCAGAATCCCTGTGGTGTCACTGCCACCCCTTGCTTCATTCACGATGATCTCTCTCATAGTCCTCAGTATCACATGCCGTTCATGGAGAGCAACTTCCATGTCCATTCCCATCCTGGCAAGTATATCTGCTGCCTCATTGGCTTCTCTTTGGACATGGAATATCCGGCAATTCCAGTGTATGGCAATCAGATCTTTGTAGTCTGCAATGATACACTATTAGGTTCAACTTCTGACATCAGGGATTGGATTTTTTGGGTGTCTAACAGTGAATCTGTTTAATTACTACCTTTTCCATTTTCCATTCCCATGCTTTCTCAAGAGCCCAGAGTATCCTTAAGCTCCTCTGTAATGATGTCTGAGTTTCCAATGAATCTTGAGAACCCAAATTTAATTTTCTGTTTTTGTCCCCACCCAAACCCCAATGCCTGCACAGCCTTCTGAACTTACACATGCGTCGGCATTCACTTTGTACCATTATTTGGTGGAGCTTCCCAGCTTTGCCTCATTTGGGTCATCTCTTCTGCTAGTAAGCTGGTGGATTGGGGCCGCCACCTTTAGATCTGCTGCCAGGGAGTGGACTCTCCCAATAGGCAAGGTCTCACCCTTGAAGTTTTAATACAGTGCCTCAACATCTTGCCAAAACCACCTGGTCCAGATCATTGCCAGGAAAAGGCATGAATCTTCACCCTTCTCTTTGTTCAATAGATTCTTCTCAATCCACATATGACATGGAGTAGAGTGAATGGTGGGATTATATACCCATCCAAGAACTTCCTTCCAAAGTGGCTCTACTTTGTGGCAATCTCTAAGCATGTAGATCACCGTTTCCATTTGGTTAGAGTACCCACATCTGTCATTAACTGTCATATGCCTTCTCATCCCTTGCTCATTTGGAAGGAGTTTATTCTTTCATATTAGCCATATGAATGCTTGGTACTTGGGTGGAAATTTCAGTTTCCAGATCCTCTTCCTTCCCTGTTGTCCTGCAACAATTCATACACATTCTTAACTTTGTACCAATCTGAGTCACTGCTCCATATCATTTTATCCTCCTCTTTGCTTCTGTTGGACAAGTGGAAAGCACTAAGGTTGTGACATTCCTCATGCGACATTTTTCCTTCAATCATTTTCCAGTCCCAGTTACCATTGGGTAGACAAAACTCTACAAATTTGAGGTCTCATTGTGGCTTTGGTACGCTAGATTGGGTCTTGAGGATAAGGGGGATGTTGCTGATCCATTTGCCCTTCCAGATCGGGCCTTTTTTCCATTTCCAATCAACCATTCTGATCCATGTGCCACTGAATCCCTAGCTTTAGTATACTGCACCATGTGCTTGAGGTTCTTTGCTTATTTTTCATTAAGAAGAAACTTGCATTCTTTGTGTATTTGGTCCAAAGAACTTATGGCCATGGTTTTTCTGACCCCATACAACAGCTCTCAGCTCAGTTTCCCTAGCAGGGCTAGGTTATTGCCTTTGGCATATTTGAGACCCAGGCCAAGAATAACGCACTTTCCTCCCACCTAACTAGGTGAGTCTTTTTATCTCCCCAGAGAGTTTCTGTCAATATAGTCCAACATATTGCATGTACCTTTAGGAAGCATGTGGGTTTGCATGAAGTAGGTAGGGATTTGCCTGTGTAATTGCCTGAATCAAAGTAGCTCTACTGGCCATGGACAGAAATTTTGATTTTGAGTCTTTGAGGCTTCCATTAACTTTTTCCACTACTGCCATGCTTTGTTCTTTGTTGAGATTGCCATGTATGATCTTGCTGCCCAGGTATTTTCCTAGATTCCGCACCATCTTGAAGCTATGGGTCCTCTGTATTTCCTTAGTTGTCTTCACATCCACACTTGGGGAGATGAATAGTTCGGATTTTTGGGTGTTTTCGATCTCCTTGGATGCTTGGCAGAATCTAGCTAGAATATGCATCACATTCCCCATCTGTTTTTTATTAGCCTGCTCAAAGAGAAGAAGATCATTTGTGAAAATGAGGTGCGAGAAAGCTGGGCCTCTATTGTGCACCCTCACAGTTTTCTTGCTCTCCTTCTTCACTTCAGAGCTGATTAAACAGTATAATTTTTCTATAAATATAACAAACAGAAAAGGTGGGAGGGGGTCTCCCTGACAGAGTCCACAGTTGAGGCTAAAGGACTCTACATTCCGTTTAGAAGGACCACAAAGGAAGTTGATGAGATGCACTTCATTATGAGTTGTGCAAGATTCTGTGGTAGCCCAAGACTTTCCATGGAGTCACCCACAAATTTCCTGCGGATCTTGTTGTAGGCCTTATCTAGATCAATCTTGAGAGCAAGCCCAACGACTCTCCCCTTTGCCCTTTCTGCCATGTGGATTATCTCCTGCGTAACGAGGATGTTGTTGTGGGTCGTCCTTCCCAGGAGGAAGCTAGCTTGTACCAAGCTAATTACTTTACTGAGGATCGGGCATAGTCTTTGAACAATCACCTTGGCTGTAATCTTGTAAACCACATTGCACAAGGAAATGGGTATAAATTGATAATGTGATTCGAGCGTTGATGTCTTAGGAATAAGAGCAATAACTGTGTGATTGATTCTATCCAGAAGGAGGCAATCACTCAAAGAACTATCCACAAGTTAATAGAGGTCTTCTTTAATTGTTTCCCACCATTTCTAGAAGAAAATAGCATGGAAACCATTGTGACCTGGCGCCTTGAGCAGTTTCATGGAGAACAGGCTGCCCTTCTTCCATGGTGGGTGGTTTCTCCTGCTCATTCATATGCAGTTCTCAATTTTGGGCCATTTCATGGGTAAATTGTCAAAGAAAGTAGAAACATTGTCCTAGAAAATATCTTTGAAATAGTCAAATGCCATTCCTTTCAGCTCTTCTTTATCGTTGTGCTTGTGCCATTTTCCTTTTGAATCTTAAAGGGTAGTGATTCTATTTTGTCTCCTGTGATTCACTGTGACCCTGTGGAAATATTTCGTGTTCCTTTCTCTGTGTAGTAACCACTCAATCTTCGACTTTTGCAGTCAAGACATCTCCTTGTCGTCTGAGATTTTTATCTAATTTTTGAGCAAGTTGGTTTGTGTTTCCTGAATGCCCAGAATCTGCCTGCTACTCTTCCTTTTCTCACGGAGTACATTACCAAGTTGGCTTTGCTCCAGCTCTGCAGGTGATCTTTTAAAATATTGCGCTTCTTGATAGTCTGCCCCATTGCACTCTCCCAAGCTTGTGCCACCACTTCCTCAAACATTGGGTGATTATACCACATAGCTTCAGGACAAAACTGTCTTGTGGTTGGGGCATTGCTCTCGTGCCCTTGATTGGCAGGGAAAATGGGGCTGTGGTCTGAAGATACTCTTCAGAGATTTGTAACATAGGCTCTGTGGAAAGTGGCCTTCCATTCATCATTGGCTAGTACTCTGTCAAGCCGTTTGCAGACCGATGCTGGGGTTTGTCTCATGTTTCATCATGTGAATCTAGGTACTTTACTCCCAAGGTCATAAAGGCAGCAGTCCTCCATCCAATTTTCGAATTCGAGGAATTTGCTTACCTTGGCTTCTTTCCTACCTGGCTTTTCCTCAGTGATGAGAATGTTGTTGAAATCTCCAATGACCCACCACAGGTGTGTGATGCACTGTGAGAGATCCTGCAGGTCACTCCATAGCTTTCGCATCATATGATGTTTTGGGCTAGTATACACAATGCAAAGTAGCCATTTAGCATTTCCATTTCTATCTTTGACAATAAGGTGAACGACTTGGTCTAGGATAGACAACACTTCCATGTTCACTGATTATTTGTGCCAGAGAACCCAAATTTTCCCAGAAAAGCCTCTGGCCTCGCCGATGGCTGAGCTATCAAATCCTAATCTGGCAATGACTCTATCCGCTTTCTTCCCATTGATTCGGGTCCAAGGATAGCATAAATCTCAGGTCTCTGCTTACAGATAATATCTCTGCATTCACTTTTGAAGGCTTTCCTGGCAGCGCCCCTACAGCTCCAAGAGATAGTCTGCATAAGGAAATTAGAGGGCTGGGAGGAAAGCCTCTCCAATTGATTCATTATCCTTGTCTTCAATTGTTCCAAAGAATTCATCCTCCATGGTGGTTGGTCTGGCTTCTTCACTGAGGTTGCCAGGTTGCAGTTGAGGAAAAATCTCCATCCTCTGTGTTTTAGATGTTTGGGGGTTTGAGAGGTAATAGGTGGCTTGTCCTCTATGTGTTTTAGGGGCTTAGCATTGTTAGGTTCTAGTTGGTTTGCCTGAGGTTAGAGGATGGAAAGCGTTTTGGTTGATTCACCTGCCTTCTTGGGATTGGGTGCCTGGGTGCGAGGTATATTTGATATACATTGTAGTATTTGGGATTTAGCAGTGGTGTGGCTTGGTGACTTTGCAGCCGAGATGATCAGTGGGTTTCCCTTCTTTTTTGATGGTTTAACATTTTGGATTCTTGGCTCTTCTATGGTTTGGGTTTCCTCTGTGCTCTCAGAGTTGGGGTTTGCTCCTTTCTATTGGGATGGGAGGGTCTCTGCTTGTCATTTTCCAGGTTTTCATCCACTTTCCTATGTTGTTCAGCCCCAGAAGCTAATGGATTTTCCTCATCTTCAGTGAGGCTGGCCAAAACGCTGAATCTGGATCCTCTTGTCTCTCTCCTGGTTGCATTCTCCCTTGATATCTGACCTCTTTGCCAGTTTGTTATATCTTCTTTATCTGCTTGGAGCATGAAGCCGCGGACCAAATGTTCCTTTGGTGTTTGATTTTCTTCTTCTGGCAGCTCAGTTTCTTGAGCCTTTTCAGAATCTTCTGACTTCTTTCCCTTTTTTGTTAGTGTTTGATTAAATTGATCCTCCAAGCCTGCATTCTCTTTGGATGTGTCCAGCCGTGCCGCAACCAAAACAGATTTCTAGTAGTTTCAATCCTGTGGACTTCCCCATCAATTATGAACTTAGCAAGTGGAGGCTTTTTGAGATCCATCTTAATAGGAATTTTCTCATAACCGCCTCTGTCTGCTGTAGTTGTCATGGTGTCTACACGCATTGGTTCCCTGATAAGCTTTCTGATAGCCCAAAGTATATTTTTCCCATAGTAGTGAACTGGTAGACTAGGAAGCCTAACCCACACCACTGCCAACTTGATGTCATTTTCCGCCGGTCTGAAATCGGGGTTCCGAGGTCTAGCAGTCAAGTAATGCTGAAAAATCATCCATGGGCCTTTCATCAACACACTGAATTAGCAATCAGGATTAGTTAAACAGACTAAATAGAAGTCATTTTCCACCGGTCCGAATTCAGGCTTCCAAGGGTTAGCAGTCAAGTAATGCTGAAAAATCATCCATGGACCTTTCATCAACGTATTGAAATAGTAATCAGGGTTAGTAAATCGGATGAAATAGTAGTTGAAATCCATGTCGTGACTTTGTAGCTGCCCTTCAAGTTCCGTAATAGCAGGATTTTATTATTGAGAGATTGTACCTCATTGGCCTGCCAATTAGCTTAACAATCACTGAATATTCCCAGTCTTTAGAAAGCTTACCCTTGAGTCTTGCAGATGGTGAAAGCGCTGGCCATTTTCCAGACAAATCAACCATACTATCTCCTTTTAGTCACTTCATCTTGCATGTCTTCAATTGCAGCTCTTTGGTCCTACCAGTATCCTCTTTCAGCATCTGTTCAAACCAGAAGCCTCAGCCTGTACCTCTTCACAATCCATGGAGTCTGTTGTAGCATGAGCCCTATAGTTGGCTTTCAGTTTCTTTCTCGGCCATTCGTTGTCTGCAAAATCTAGTGGTTTGTTTGTGCTTCCTGGCATCTCCTCTGTTGCTGGGGGGAGGGGGGTCCAAGTGGTGGAGGAGGCCTTTAAGAGAGAAGATACGGGCGGCAGAGAGGAATATCCTAGCTTGCGAAGGAGTGGGGAGGGGGGAGAGATCAGAAACCCTTTTCCCTCTCTCAAGTGTTTAGAAAAGAGGGATTCATGGATCTGCCTTTTGCCTGTTTGGTCAATTTTGAATTTAACCTTATCTTCGAAAATTGTGCTGTTAGACATTTTCATTGTTGACATTGCTTTTCCACTAAAATACAAATGGGTCCTGCTGTTATTGTCTTTATTGTTTATCATCCAGGGAATGTCTCTTCAATTTGATAAATGACCTGCCTACAATATTCGAGGTTGTCACTGAAACTGCAAAGAAACAATCCGAAGAGAAGTCATCAGTTTTGAATCACCGCAGCAGCACATCCAAATCAAATTCTAAAGGGGTGAGTATATCATGTTTGATCTCAGTTTTGCCTCCAAGCTATATGTAAATGTTGACTGTTGCATAACAGAGTGGACGTATTTTTATGCATACATTAATAACTAGCTATGGTGAAGGATCTCAAGGTTTACACCTAATTTCACATGAAATTAGGTCAGCTAACCACCAGGCAAGTAAGTGAGAATGACTGTGTTTGCTTTTAATCATTAATGACATACTGTTTTCTCGGGTGGCTAGGCTTCTTTTATTATTGATGGCTTTGCGGCGTTTTGTTCTAAAATCTACGACTTATATTTATGATCATTATCACTGTAATGTTTATTTGGGTAATGAAACTCACTAAATAACCACATCCCTTGGTGTGAATAAGTGGTTACCTTCCAAACCCGTACTATATTCTTTATACTTTGATACAACAAAGTCGATGCATGTAGAATTGGAATAACATAACACTTCTTTAGTTTTTGAGCATTCTTTGTTGGTTTTTGCATGCATTCCCTAGCAACAAATTCAAAGTGGCATTTATTTGGTTATGATCGAAGTCAACTCCTCCAGTGGCTTAAAGAAATCATTGCATGAACTTTTGTTGGTGAAACATGATAAAATCCATATTCAAGGTCATTAGTATCTGGACATGGCCTTTGGTATGCAATATTGGTTCATGCCTGGCTATCTTTCATTAGCTTATTTCCTATGTAGAGATGTAAGTTAGGTTCTATGTGTTTTTTTTTCCTTGTTATCCGAATCTTTGTGCTGTTTTGATAGCTTGAGCAGAATTTGATGCGTCATTCTGGGATTGTCCTGCATATTTTTATCGGCGAGCTAGTCATTTTGGCCATGGTAATAATGCATGCAGATTTAGGATGTGCTTTTTCTGTTTGTTTTTGCTGGGAGTTATTGATTTTTATTGGAAGGAAAGGATATACTTAATTCTTCGTCACTATGGCATTTGGGGGGTTCCTTAGCAACCGATTGACTCTGCAAAGATTGATTGAATGCAGAAAGCCTTCCGCGGGAATGCGAAAATGCATTTTCACATGATTTCTCGTTACTCATCACTGTAGTCTGACTTTTGATATTGCTCGGTGTTGTCACCAAAAACCTTTCTTGACTGACATCCTATTGAGATATCAACTCAAGATCTGAAATTGCTAAAGTAACAACAAGATATTTCTTTTGTCCTTTCCATGCAATTGGGAAATAAGTAAATGTCTTACCAATTGGAGAAAATTACATATTTATAAAAATACCATCGTATTTTAACCTGTTTCATCGGACTCAGGACTTGATATGGTTCCAAAAGGATAAACCGATATGAATAGATTCAGTAAATTTTCGTATTTTTGAATCATTTTATCTATTGCAAGACCAGAACAGGGCCGCATGAATGGAAATGGACTTCATTAAATTCAGAAAAAGGGTGAAACACCCTCAAAAAATTAGAGCATTAAGTTTCAACTGCTATATATTGAAATGCATGACCTTAACATACTGAAGCTAGTGCTGTCATTTTTTATTTTATTTTATTTTTTTGTTTCACTTTTCTAAGTTTCCATCATGCATAATGCTATCAATCAGATATCTTCTGTAAATTTTTTTTTCCCCCTTTTTTGGCTCGGTGAGGTGCTAGATGCCAATGAAGGGTGCTATGCTGAAATATCATGTGGATGGTTAGACTTTGCTTATTGATTTGTTCTCAAGATCAATATATTGTCAAATGCAAGCAATTTAAACTCGTGTTTGTGGATCGTTCCCCCATCTTTTCAGGGCAGTTGTTCGGAAGGGTTGCAGGCAGAGCATGGCGATGGATTTGCCGAGGAAGATGACGACGAGGATTGCACACTACAAATGCCCGTGACACTACAATTATGCCGCCGACCTAAGTCGTCGTTGCCGATTGTGCTTATCTATGCAGGTGTCGCTTCTTGTTTCATATTTCTCATGCTCGTCTCGTCCCTGCAATATGCAACAACAGAAATTAAATTTGTAATTACATATATAATCATGTTGTCATAAGTTATCTTTATCAATTGCGCTAAACTTATGTCATTATTTTGCCTTTCTCAGACTCCAATCTTCCCAAAATCTCCTAATTTAAGGAAGGATATTGGCTGGCTTAAATCCTTGTATCAGTTTTATTAAATAGAATGTTAGAAAACTTTGGGATCGACCAATGTATTGGTTTTCTAGTAGTTTTTGTTTTGTCATATCTTTTGATTTATTTTTATTTTGGAATAGCTTAATGATAATTCCAA
>JAODPA010068509.1:0-10189 GCA_025585075.1 Nepenthes mirabilis | reverse complement strand
AATAATGGTAAATAAATAATGCTGGAGACTGTGAATAAAAAGCAACATAATTTGATTAGTATGAAAATAAAATTTAAAATGAAAATCAACAATTAGCACTCTGGGAGGACGACGATGCAGTGGCAAATGTAATTGAGGAAGTGAGAAGGATACAAAAGCGGGAAACAACCTCTTTTGTTTGGTAAATAAATTTTCCTTTTCGCTGCCTCTAACCCCCTTTCCACTCTCTCTCTCTCCCTCCCTCTATCTCTCACAGCAGTTGCAGCGGCAGCTCAAACTGCAAACTTCGAAAACCAGAAGCTTCTATCAATTGTCAAATCAATCAGCCTAATTCGCCGAAGTTTTCACAGTTTCAGATATTATTCTCCATGTCCTTTAAAATCCGCATTCCTTTATCGCTGTTCAAATTCAAATCTATGCCATATCTTCCGAGTTATCTACGAAATCTCAGCTCACGGTAGAGAGAGGGGGGAAAAGGGGAGAGAGAGAGAGAGAGAGAGAGAGAGTGCTGCGCTTTCCTAACCAACTTGCTTCCCTCCTCCTTCCTTCATCTACTCTAAATCTTGCTGCAAAGAATTTGCACAAATACGACTCCTTTTAAATAATCTCGTTTTTTCTATCTTTCAATCCGTCGATACGACATTTTCCTCCATTGTTTTGTGTTTGGGAGATAGAGCAAACTTGGCGTGAGGTTACTGCTTGGTAGATCTTGGCCTGCTCTCTATTTAGTTGGTGAGGATTGGCTAGAATATTTTAGTCGTTGTTTTTTTTATTTTCTTATTAATTGAATATCTTGGGTATCCTTAATCTTTAATGATGTCTGTATTAATTGAGCTGATGATATGTTAATGCTTCATCTGTAGTCTTTGTTTGGATTAGGAAAGGCGTTGGAAAGAAACGTGATGGATTTTTCATTATTTGTGAGCTATGGTGGAAATGATAGTATAGAAAAGTTGAGACTGTTGCTGCACGCTGTCGTGTTTGTAATTTAACACTACGACAGCAATCTTTTCCTTTGCGTCAAAATTTCATTCATTTGGGAGGAAATCAAATGGTGGGTATGGGTATTCTAATTTAACATTGGTAGCTCATTCGTTGCCTTCCATTTCTTCACGTCATTCCAATTTCTGCAATCCAAAACTGGATGTTGGTATTTCTCGTTGAATTAGATCTGAAGGAAGATTTTGTTGTTACAAAGGATTGTATAGTTTCATGAGCTGGCTAACGTTCTGCATAGCTTGCGGTGACGATTGAATCACTGATTGTCCTCAATACAGGATATTGGAACTGTGAGCATCTCATATTGATTCGGGCTTAGGGACATCCCATGAACAGTCCTTACCCACTAAAGTGTAAAAATAAGTTAATGTCTCGTCAAACCACATTATTACAATCAATCTAATTTTCTCATGGTCATACACTGATTGAATATGATCAAGTATCAGCAGAATGCTTGTAACCATCAATTGCCATCAGATTCAAAAAGAAAAGTTGGAGTTCTTACCACTAAAAACAATTTAAAAGGTGAAAAAGAGAAATTCATACTGTGATTTCCTTGCATGACATGCCAAAAGGAATGAAACTATTTATGCTTCAATTTTTGAGCTTTATATGCTGTTGTTGCATTTTTAGATTTGGAGGAGATATAGTCCTGGATAGTTCTAGTTATTACACACTGTATAGCTATAAAGAATCTATCCATTGTAGTAGACCTAGTCATGAATCTTCATCGTGTCATTCTTATTCTACAACAGAGGTAATAATGTATCAGTTGAAGGTGCACTGCTGGTGATACACATAGGACACCATGACATAGGCATCCTTTGGTTCCTAGCTCAGTCGTATCAGTTTTGTAAAGAGCCCCATTGTACTGTTATGTGGTCCCATTGTACTACCTGGTCTTGGCATCATTCTGAACAATCATAGTTGTACTCTATTAACTGCTTTCTTCTATCTCCTTTTCACCCTATATATCGGGTGAAGCTAAACATAGGAAGGAGCTACTACACTGCCTGAGTTTATTTTTCCCTGTTTCATAGGCCGTGTAATTTGTCCATTTGGTTCAGAAACCTCACATGCTTTTCATTTAGGATGCAGGGAAGTTTGCTATCTAAATTTTGAGGACAATATTTGCCAGATTCTTATGTTAAGATAAGTCAATGTTCATGGTGTGAGCTTTGTTGGGAAATGTATCACTGAAGTTTTTGCTGCTTCTCATTTTCCTTTCTCTGTTTTGGTGACAATGCATGGTACAAAGACAGGATCATTGTTAATAGCCAATGAGGGTTTTGTTCTATTTGTGTTGATATGAGATAGTGTCATGTGAGCTTTTACATCAACGTAGCCTTAGAATCTTGTTGTTGATGTTCTTTCTCCAGGTGCTACATCCTCATCTTTGTTGGCTCTATAGATCTAGATTTGATATTGCAGGATCTTATGCTGTTCAAGTACTGGATCCAAAGAAAAAGATGTGGTCCAATTGTGTGCAGCTGATATGAAGACCTTGCAGGTGGTCTTAATATATATCCTCATTATTTAGTCTGTGTACTTACTTTTGTTGTGGTCATGTGGTAATAAAGTAAGTGCGGTGAGCATATTGCTATTATGATAAGAATTAGAGGTAAATACCCGGGTTGCTTCGCATTATTGTCATCAAGTTATAAAAGCAGCTTTTATGGACGTTGGTTCCATTCAATTTTGATTAGCCTCTGATGTGGCCATTGACACTCAAAGAAGTATTAGTAACATTTTTACCAATTACCCTTCCCCCCAGTTAAAATACTTGACTAAGTTAATCATTAGATGAGTAAATTATTAAAATGGTGCATCCACAGCTTCCACAACACCCATTGAAGAGCTTTGAAACTCCCCATATTCTATAAAATTCTTAAAGGACTTGGCTGCCACCCACGCCCTTCCTTAACTATGTTATCTTCCCCATTTCTTAATTATGTTACTAAACTGCTTAGCTTCTAACAACCTCCTATCCCATTAAAATGTTATTCTTTCTATTTAAATGAGCTTAGAATTACTTATAAAAAGCAGATTTTACATATAAATTAAGAATTAACCTTTGTCTTTTATGAGTATTTGATTGTCCATATTGGTCCTGAAAGATCTAGTCGGTTAGGACTGTGAGTCCCTAGCTTGATAAAAAATCCTACCACCCTATGGCTGTATCAGTTGTTATGAGAGAAGGAATAAGTTGAGGATTGTGAAGCTTTGTAGTAAGCTATGCAACCTACTCCAATCTTGGATGAGAATTCCAATAAATGAGGCAAACCTACAAAGACATGTGGAAAGTGCTGGGTGCAATTGAACAAAGGTTATCATCACAAGAGATTCCCAAACTGGTGAAGACCCACAAAACCACCACCTCTCATCCTTGCACAAATGTTCGCAAAACCATAGAATTAGTCCAACCAAGCCACCACATAGTCTTCCAACACCTTTACCAACTTTTTAAACCATCGCCAGTCCTCCTTGCTCCAATGTTCCCAGGAGCCGACAAATAGTCCCATCAAATCCACCACACCCAATATTGACGTCCTGCTTACCATTACCTCTACCAACTTAGAAAACCTCAACCGATCTTCTATGCTCCATCATTCTAAAGACCTGAGTGTTATCCACATTGAGTCCACCCTACTCAATTTCTGTACCTGAGGTTTGTGTGCCAACACCTTTACCTTCAATCTTCCCTGCCCTCTTTGGTGGCGACCCAAAGTCTACTCCAACTCTAGCAAAATAGTAGAGAGGCCGTCATTTAGAGACTCTCTCAAGGCCAAGGATTGGATGTTCTTATTCCAGTGGCAGAGGAGAAAGGCAGCCATTTAGATACTCTCTCAAGGACCAAAAGATTGGATGTTTTCATTCCTGTGGCGCCACTTGCTGCGGTGATTAAAAAGGGCATTCAATTACCAATGGCCCTGAATGTCGTTCCCCCAAACCACCACAATTCTTGAGTGCTTTGAAGAAATTTACAAATGACGACGTTGACATTGGCTTAGAGACCAAAATTGGTAATGAATAATATAAGGTGGCAAATTTGGAGGACAACCTGCCGTTTAAACATCAGTTGTTGCTCTCAAAATTAATCATGGTCATTCCTGTCTTAGCTCAGAAATTGGTCCATGTCCAAGTTGCTGACCCTTCCAAGTGCCTGCCCAATATTGTGAAACAAATCAATGATGGTTGACTTTGAGTGTTTATGATTTCAAAGAAGGGCACTTCACTGCCCATTTAGTCGGCAAGACACAATGTGTGCAATACACCCGATCCGCTTACTTGACCCTCCTCTGCCAACATGCCTGACCATAGTCCAAGGCCTCATAAACAAATTGAACCATGGCAAGGTGGTGGAAATACAAACCTAACTCTAACAATGACTGGGTAGTGGCGAAGAATGATGGCCAAGAATGATGCAGCCATTGACATTCAAAGAAGCATCAATAACATTTCTACCAACTACCCTTTCCCCTAATCAATATATTTAATTAAGTTAATCATTAATTAAGTAAATAGTTAAAATGGTGCATGCACAGCTTCCACAACACCAATTAAGGAGCTTTAAAACTCCCACATATTCTAGAAGATCCTTAAAAGACTCGGCTGCCGCCCAAACCACCTCCTCTCCCCATTAAGCTGTTATATTTTCTATTTAAATGAGTTTAGAATTATTTGTAAAAGGCAGATTTTGAATATTAATCAAGAATTAACCTTTTGCTTTGATGAGTATTTAATCATTTAGATTAGTCTCGTGGGTTCTAATCAGCTAGAATTGTAAGTCCCTAGTTTAATAAAAAATCATATCCATCTTTTGGCTGCATCAGCCTCTTCCCATGCATTTTTTTTAATTACTTTGCATGAATGCCTGCTCATTATCTCAACTGTCTTTTGCCCAACTGTGTGGGCGGGAGTGTATCTGTGTTGCCTGTGCTTGTTTTGTGATGCCGGTTGCTGTATCCAGGATTGCTTCAACATCTTTATCCAAACCATCACTACCATTTAAATTGTTTTGTGTGGAGTCTGTAGAAATAATATTATTATGACTGACAATCTGAAACAAATGGAGTTTCTGCAGGATTCCCAGAGTACACCAGAAATACATTCCTCAAACCAAGTTTCCAATGAGTCCCAAAATGACCTACAGAACAACACTACAGAAGCTCTTATTCCAGGTTCTGGTTCAATATCTGCATCAAGCAATGATGAACGGAAAGTCTCACGCGAAGATATTGAACTCGTCAGATTACCTTTTCCTTTCAGCTCCTGTTTACTTTTTATCTGGAGGAAACATGGAAGTAGCTAAAAGTATATTATCTATTGCAACAACAGCCATAATATTTGTAGTATCATTATTGCAGGTCCAGAATCTAATAGAACGATGCTTGCAGTTGTATATGAATAGAGATGAGGTTGTTAAGACCCTCCTGAATCGAGCAAGGATTGATCCTGGATTTACAACTCTTGGTACGAGCTGTAAACTTGTGTGCTCAAGTTATCTTCATAACTTATATGCTAAACTTGGCCATTGTGCTCTGTATCATGTTCTTTGTGGAAGTGGATTTGTACTTCTTATGCTCCAATGAAAAGTCTAATAAGCAAGAGTACATGAATTTGAATATTGTGTTACATTGTTCTGTTCATAAGATTCTATTGGACTCAGTTGTTTTACATGGATGTCATGATTCACATAGGTAAATCTTAAGTATAGTAACATTATGCATTCAGAAATTCTAACCCCTTTTCTCTTCCATTTTTGACTAGCCAACAACTGATGCGCACGCATGTGACTTATGATTGTTGTTCCATGTTGTCTGATTTCAGTGACTGCTTTGCAGGCTTTAGTGTGATAAATCTGATTATTTTTATATTAAAATTTAGTTTGGCAGAAGTTGGAGGAAGAAAATGCAGAATTTTTCAGGGCCTATTACATAAGGCTGAAACTAAAGAAGCAGATCATTTTGTTCAATCATTTGCTTGAGCATCAATATCATCTCAGGAAATATCCTGTCCCCGCTAAAGTTCCTTTGGCCCCTATTCAGAATGGAATGCATCCCATGACTGGTAACTTCTCTCTGTCCCTGCTAAAATTATCAGGAAAAGCACATAGTGTGCCAAATGCATTCTGTAAACATGCAGCTGCATCTAGGTGATGGTAGTTTTTCCGACTAAGTAATGCTATTGCTATCTAGCTTACCAATGCCAATGCTGATGATTCAGCATTGTGCAGATCCTTGTGTTATAATGCATAAGGACAATTCCGGTCTAAACATGCCTCAAAAACATTTCATCTGTCAGTGATTTATGGTTTCTGTGCTCTTGCATAATCTTAGTTTCATGACTCTTGATTCATTCTGTTCATGTTATTGTGTTTAACATTTTTGGTTTTGTAAAAGTTCCTCCTGCCAAAGTTTTGCATTATTCTTATTTCTTAATATTATAATGGACGTTTTAGGGCATCTTAAGCTTCAAGCATTCTCAAGCAGCATTGTTGTTGTCATCTTCATCCTCACTACAGCCAGTATTGTTTATAGTTACTAATTTATGGTGCAGTAAACTTGCCTATGGGATACCCTGTCCTACAACCATCTGCCATTCCAGCCACAGGTCATCCCCATCTTAATTCTATGGGCCAAGGGATATCCAGCTGCCATGTGGTGAATGGAGTTCCTGCACCTGGCAGTTTTCAACCAACGGGAATGAATTCTGGGTATGAGTGAGTTTTTGTCTTTCACCAGTAACTCACTCCCAACACCTATATACACACAATATAGAAAAGAAACAGTGAATATCTCTTATTTTATAGTTACTTCTCACGCCGCCCCCCCAAATATAATCCTGTTTATTAACTTCTTGCACTTTCAAAATAGTTTTTCCTTTCTTTGGTGCTATGTCATATGGTTATTTCTGCTGTGATGATCTATTATGGTTGCTGTCAACTATTCCATATTCGATCTGTTCATGTCTATGCCAATGGTACTGAGTAGGCAAGAATGCCGGTTTGTATAGTTAAATTTGTGTGCAATGCAGGCTTTTAGGCATTATTTTTGTTTTGTGCTGTGGTGCTGCTTGACAGTTTGCATTTGTGCACACATGCAATCAGAAGGGGAAAAAAAACTTAAAAATCTGTGTCTTCTGTTGATTATTTATTGTTGGTAAATTATTTATCGTGTGTGAAGAACCATAGCCAGTCCTGCTGAGCACTTTAAACTTACTGAGTTATGGTAAATTTAACATGAGTTTTTCTGTGTTTGTGGCAAAGCCTTGCTAAAGAAATCTTGTTTTTTTCCCCAAAGGATGATGATGGATAATAGCTCAGCAGATGCCGCCCCTGTGATGCCTCCAAACAGTGGCATGTCACCCATGTCATCCATGTCTGAGATGCCCATTAGTCCTACGTCAGTGGCATCGAGTGGCCATTTTCCTTTCACTACATCCGAGATATCTGGGATGGCAGTAGACACTTCAGCACTTGACACTGCATTTCAACCCGATGTGGCAAGTTCAGTAGGGCTGCAGCTTCCACCTGATGGAGGTGCTGGAAATTCTAGGGATTCACTGGCTCAGATTCCTTGGAATTT
This sequence comes from Nepenthes mirabilis, assembly GCA_025585075.1. NCBI lineage: Eukaryota > Viridiplantae > Streptophyta > Magnoliopsida > Caryophyllales > Nepenthaceae > Nepenthes > Nepenthes mirabilis. Next base: position 2,603 of record JAODPA010068509.1, on the reverse strand, counting down.
CAGTCTTTCAGATTTAACTGCAGATTTGTCAACCTTGGAAGGTGATTTTGGGACTATTTCTATTTAGTTTGCCTTGAGTTTATGCACTTTTTTCTTTACCCCGTGCATCCTAGTCTTACTTGTTGGATGACTGAGGTTTTGGGGAAGATTTTTCATCATCGGAAAAAAAATATGCACCGTTCTTGTTTTCTGCTTCTGGATGCCCATTTGTGGACTCCTAATGACTGTTTTCAGAACATATAATTGAGTTTTTGCAAACAATAAATTGAAAAAAGATGCTGAGAGCTGCATTCGTTGCCTATGAATTCAAATCAATGGACGTTGTTTTGTATATGAATAGAGCTGAGATAACCTAAGAAAGCCAGCTTGCATATACAGGTCTCTCATGTAAAACATTTGCTTAATCTGTTTATGTGGCAATTGATCAAGTTATTTGATTCGGGTGCTTTTTCCTTCAATTGAAGGGCAATATTTAAGGTTGGGAAATTGAACTTGTGCCATAAATGACTGACTGATATCAAGATTTAATTGGTTTGTCAGATCATATCGATTTCCTCTTTAATTTTTTTTTATTGTTGTCCAAATTCTAGAAGTTGTAACGGGTGTTCTCTAGCAATCATATAAATTAATTCTCGGATAAGGGAAACTAAAAAGAACTAAAACATGACTATTTCTTCTACTTGAACGGCACTGTTGAGATGGTATTTGCATGTTTCAAGCATTTGAATGCGTAACAGATGAATATAATACAATGACTGTATTTCCCTCCTTTGTTGTCTTGGTTCTCACCATGCTTTGGATGATTTATGTTGTATTATTTTTCTGCAGATCTTGGGCCCCTTGGAAATTATCCAGGCTCACCCTTTTTGCCTTCTGATTCGGACATCTTGCTGGATTCTCCGGAACAAGAGGATATAGGTATGAATGATCTCTTTCTTGTTTCAACCGTCCAAACTCACCCTTTATGTCATTTTTTATTTTTTTATTTCTATTCTTTTTCCCCTTGTGGTACAATATGCCCCTTGCATTTGCTGACCTGAATTTCCATTCGTGGCAAGTTATGTCTCATCTTTGTGTGTATGCACGTGACAGGATTATTTCAATTTTTTTTTTATTTGAGCAGCATTTCTAGTACTAGTGTTTGGGGTTCCACACTGTCCAGAGAAGGAGAAGAGATGTAACTTATTCACACTATAAATTTATTATAATTTTATTGAAAAAGATGATGAGACATATACTACATAGGCCCACTCAATCAAAGAACGCTAAAGAAAAAGATATGATTCAACAAGTGCATTTGTTACATCCTTGCCGACGTATTACTCATGAAACTATCTATTTTTGTGTGGGCCCTTCAATGTGGATGAATGGTCCGAACACTATGTAGGTTATTGTGGCTAAGGGGTGGCTACAATAATATGACGAAGTACCTTTGTCAAATGTTCTGTTAGAGGTTTCCACAGCTGATAACTTTTCTTAAACAGCACCACTGCCCCAAGGAGGAAAAAAAGAAAAAGTAAAAGAAAAATGAATTTATATTATTTCATGATATGGATGAAAGGAACTAATAATAATACGAATAGAATCTATATAATTTCCATTGCTTTCTTTTGATCGCCTTATTCATGTGTGCATGGAGCATGCACATATGCTTATTTAAGTGTTATCTTTTCCTTAATGGGGGAAAAGACAATACCATGCATGCTCTAGTATTTTGTATCTTCGTGTTGATTTATGAATCTGAACTTACCCATATCTCCACCTCTTCTCAGTGGAGGAGTTCTTCGTCGATTCTGTCCCTGGCCCATCTAACCAGTCCGATGAAGAGAGGTTGTGAATCGTGATCCGAGTTGCAGGGTCCATTTTTTTAGCCATTGTCTTCGACGGACATTATAGGTCAGTTGCTCTGAAACCAAGACTGGGATTATTTATTCGGACGGGGAGAAGGGATTCCGAGATCAGAATCATTTAATGTAATCTTATTGACTAATTCATCAGTAGGAAGTCGAATCAGAAGGTTGATTGTTGACAGCTTTCCTTATCATCGGGAGCATCTATTTAATTCTCTTGGTTTAAGAGTATTTTCCATTTGCAAATGTCAAGCTTCTTTATTGAATCTTAAATTCCTCGTCATCAGGAATTTGTGTCCTTTTCTATTTTTATGTTTTTTAGAGATGAAGTCTCTTTCACTTCATTCCCCTCCGTTACTGCCTTCATTCTGTTGATTGAACACCGTGCGAGAGACATCATCCACGTATCACCTCCGGCGATCTGTTTTAGCCGTCTGATCTCTGCCGGCGGATTATTTTTCCCCGCTTCTTTGATTATTTGATAGGTTCAGTAGTTTTAATTGAAATTATTTTTGCATTTTTTCTGCAAATTATGTCTTTTTTTTGGGGGAAAAAATTGCATTCGTAAAATGCGTTTTTTTAGTACATTTGCTTCAGTGGATGAAAAGCTTATACAATTTTAAATCTCATTAATTATTGGTAAATGCACTTATTATTCGTCTTTCGGCCATAATTTTTTTATTAGTGTGTCAAAATTATACGTTTTATCTTGCATACCTGGTAAAATCCATTTTGTCCGTTGCATACTTCCAA
>JAODPA010068508.1:0-10195 GCA_025585075.1 Nepenthes mirabilis | reverse complement strand
ATGCAATTATTTAATATTTTTGGCTATCTACTTATTGTAAGTCAGCTAATCAACTATTTATTTTGCTAAAATTTATCAAGAAAATAATCTTTCTCTTGGTTTATGTTGTGGTTAAGCCTCCATATTTGGCTGACCCCAGGACTTTCAGGCAACCCATCACCCCAATTAGCGCTGTGCACACGACGACAACCAAAGGACACATTTAAGCATCGTGGGGTTTCAATCGCTCTCAAGTCTCAGGCATCTATGGCTACTCATATGTCACAGGGCACGGGACTTAAGCATTACTAGTTGTGGTTTGAAGCTACACTTTGATGTGCAAAGCCTTGCATTTAGCGGCAGCATTCCACCTGCATTCAAGGTGCAACATTTTTACATGGTGATGACAATTGACTCTTATCTTCAATAGAACTACTCTTGCGAGGAAACCAAACTTGGAGGGAGAGCTTGGTAGTTTGTGGTTCAAATGAGCATCGCATGTTAACAATACCCATTTGAATATGGTCTTGTGATAAAATGCAAGTGTCGGGCACCGACAAGCTAGCACCGGAAAAATGTCAGCACTCATTGGGTAGTTGTTGCTGATCAAGGCTATATAATCCCAGGTGGATGGAGTAATATCCAAGGGATAATTTACATATCTCACATTTGACATAGAACGGAAGTAATTATTGCTAAATTGATGGATTTTTTACAGCATGCTTAACACACCTTTTGGGTAAAATCATCTAGTGAAAGTAAGATGAAATGCATTTAATCAATCAACAATGTTCCTGCATTATTCAAACACCATGGCTTATGGACCATGGGTTGAATTATGAACAAATTTTTCAGAAAACAACTAATATTAGTTTGTACAGTGTGCACTCTTCTACAGGCACAACAAATAGCAGAAGAAGAGGTAGAGGAAACCAGGAAGAGGGAATGATATAAAGTAAAAATGAGAGCTTACCAAGAAATTACATATGAATAAAAAACTAATATTAATCTATCTCTAAAATATCTTTCAGAAGTTCATTTCAGAGTAAAAATGAGTCTTACACAGGAAAAAAAAAAAGACAACTAAAATATAAAGCCTCCAAGAGATGATTACTTTGAGAAGGATAGTGATTCTTTGCAACTTTGAGTTCAGAAAATTTTTAAACTTTTTAATAAGCGCCAATTCAAGTAATATAAAGAATATGTCAAAGATGTAGTAAGTCACTAGGTTCATTTTCCACTATTTTTGCACCAGCTTCTTGATTACACGCCTCTATAGTCTTCCTGTTAGTCTGAAATCCCTTAAAATTAATATCTGATGTTCGCCTTTCTAAGCTTTTGAATTTGCCATTTTTGACTCCCTCTTCATCTTGACCTTTCCAACATCTTCTCTTTTCAAATTCGAATAAGTTGTATGAGATGGTTGGTTTGATCTAATAAGGTGACTGAAATAGTAAACAGGATCGACATGACAAGATGATAATGACACAATTCCTTTCATGTTTAGTGGTTGGACAAACCGAACAAATTCTTTTATCTCAGGAAATCATGAGTGATCAGAATATGGAACTGAATAGATGTACTAATGAAACCTCTCCACACACCTCATATTTTGATCCACTCGATTCCCATCATTTGGAGGCCACTTGCTTCTGTTTTCAAAAGTATCTAAGAAAGTTGCACAAGAGGGACTTTTTTCCCCTTCAAGGGGCTTCATCACCCATGGAAGGCCAGATGGCATAATTCCCAAAGTTGGCCGCATTGCGTTCAGTCCTTTTAGGGTGTCAATGCTAAAACTGTAACGAGGAACAGCTCGAACCCTTGTCAGAGAGGTCTTGGTTGTAAAAATATCAGGGAGACCAAGAAGATGCATAGTTCGTAAACGTTCTGGCCACACCCAAATCTTTGCAAAATAAACCAAATCATTAACATACTAGGAAACTATTACAAGAAAACAAAATAAAAGAGTAGTAAACAGTACTTAGAGTTTCTTTTCTGCCATATTTTCTTCTAATGGGAATAAGTATATAGCATGCTTAAACTTCAAACTTGAGATTTCTTATAGCTCTCTAGACTAAATAGGCTAAGACTAAGCAAGCACTAACAATAGTAATTGGCCCACAACAAGCGTGCTTTTGATAACTCTGATAACTCCTATACTTTTCGGGTAGAACATACCACTGAAACTGTCTATAATGTGCCTGTTGTAAAACTGTGATTGATGCCAGAAGTTTTGCAAGAAAAGAATGCGTCCTAACTTCAAGAACATGGTGTGGATGTAGACGACATCCAGAGGACACATGGTAGCATGTTTCAGGTTTTGATTTATTAGTTGGCCTTTTCGTTTTTTTTTGTTAAACTCAGCAACCAATTTAATTTACTATCTATGTCCCCACTTGCAACCGATTTTTTTTAATTTAGGTTTGTAGTAATAATAATAATATGAGAATAATTATTCCTCACATGTAAGGAATAAGATAAGAATAAAAAATATTTAGAAGTATGTAATATTTTTTATTCTCTAAGTTGGAGGAATAAATATTTCTAAAAGAATATTTATTTCGTATCAAAAAGTAACCAAACAATAGAATAAATACTCTATTAAAAATAATGTGGTACACACTGAGAGTATTCTTATGAAGAGGAAGTGTTTTAGATGACAAACGTCTAACATCTTTATCCAGACTAAGTGCTATAAAGATTAAAGTTATTTAATAGATTAATCAGTGATCAAAATACTTTCTCTTGCCTCTTTTTTTAATCAAAAACTCTTTTCCTTGGCTAATGGATTGCTGTTTATAATATTACTTGCCTTAGAAGTGATTTCCTCTCTTAGTAGTTTTCATTTGTGATCCAAATAATAAATTAGTTGCTAGCCATTTCTAATCAGCATTCACACCGCACAACCTAAATTATAGAGAGATGCCGACAATGTCAAGTGATGTTAATCGTAGATCTCAGTGTGACGATTGCATATTGCAAGTAGAGTTACGCACCGCAACCATTTTACTGACCTGACCCATTTTCCCAAGACAGCTCTCTTGGTTTGGCACCGATTGCTTCTTAGAGGGCCCGAGTTCCTTGAACATGGTACAACTTGTCTTCAAGCCGCAATGAGTCATCGTCGGCTTCTCTTTTGTCTCTTGGGCTCTTATATTGGGCCAACTTTATTTTAAATTTTTATTGAACCCAATAAAATTAAATTTTAAATAAACAATCTTATTTGAAACATCAAGTAATTTTAAACACATAATATTAGAAATTAAATTCATAATTACATATCCATCTGCAATATATCCATCTACAATATTTACTAATATTTAGATATTAACTTGGCCATTTCTCTAACACAACGACAAATGGATTTATATTTTGTTTACAACAAATATTTATTAGTACTTTGTTGACGTGAAATCACCCTCGACAAAATGCGTTTTTTAAAAAAAAAATTTGTTTACTTATTTAATTGTTCATTTATTTATAGATTCAATTTGGAGAGTAAATTATTCTAAACCATTGCCATTCTTACCATGTCAATAAAAAAATAAAAATAAAATATAAGTGAGATTAAAAAAGTAGAAACAGAAAATCATAGGAATAATTTTTTGCCTCATCAATTGTGAAGCTGTAATGAAACATACTTGATACATATATAGTTCAATTTCCAACAAAAAAACATGCAATTATTTAATATATTTGACTATCTACTTATTATAAGTCGGCTAATCAACTATTCATTTTGCTAGCGTTTATCAAGAAAACAATCTTTCTCTTGGTTTATGTTGTGCTTTAACCTCCATAGTTGGCTGACCCCATGACTTTCAGGCAACCCATCACCCCAATTAGCGCTGTGCACACGATGACAACCAAAGGACATATTTAAGCATCGTGGGGTTTCAAGCGCTCTCAAGTCTCAGGCATCTATGGCTACTCATATGTCACAGGGCACGGGACTTAAGCATTACTAGTTGTGGTTTGTAGCTACACATTGATGTGCAAAGCCTTGCATTTAGCGGCAGCATTCCACCTGCATTCAAGGTGCAACATTTTTACATGGTGATGACAATTGACTCTTATCTTCAATAGAGCTACTCTTGCGAGGAAACCAAACTTAGAGGGGGAGCTTGGTAGTTTGTGGCTCAAATGAGCATCGCATGCTAACAATACCCGTTTGAATATGGTCTTGTGATAAAATGCAAGTGTCGGGCACCGACAAGCTAGCACCGGAAAAATGTCAGCACTCATTGGGTAGTTGTTGCTGATCAGGACTACATAATCCCAGGTGGATGGAGTAATATCCAAGGGATAATTTACATATCTCACATTTGACATAGAACGGAAGTAATGATTGCTAAATTGATGGATTTTTTACAGCATGCTTAGCACACCTTTCGGGTAAAAACATCTAGAGAAAGTAAGATGAAATGCATTTAATCAATCAACAATGTTCCTGCATCATTCAAACATCATGGCTTATGGACCATGGGATTGAACTATGAACAAATTTTTCAAAAAACAACTAATATTAGTTTGTACAGTGTGCACTCTTCTGTAGGCACAACAAATAGCAGAAGAAGAGGCAGAGGAAACAAGGAAAAGGGAATGATATAAAGTAAAAATAAGACCTTACCAAAAAATTACATATGAATTGAGAAATAATTGACGTTTATCCATCTCTAAAACATCTTTTAAAAATTTATTTCAAAGTAAAGATGAGTCTTTCTTGTATAGAATAAAAAATAAGACTAAAAAAACTAAGACGACTAAATTATAAATGCTCCAAGAGCTGATTACTTTGAAAAGGATGGTAAGTACCGATTCAAGTAATACGAAGAGTATATTAAAGATGTAATTAGTCATTAGGATCATTTTTCACTATTTTTGCACTGGCTTCTAGAATAAACGCCTCAATAGTCTCTCTACTGATCTGAAATCCTTTGAAACGAATATTTGATGTTCGCCTTTCTACGCCTTTGAATTTGCTCATTTTTTACTCCCACTTCACTTGACCATTTCAACATCTTCTCTTTTCAAATTCGAATAAGTTGTATGAGTTGGTTGGTTTAATCTAAAAAAGTTACTAAGATAGTAAGTAGGACCAAAATAATAAGATGATAATAACATAATTCCTTTCATGTTTAGTGGTTGGGCAAGCCGAACAAATTCTTTTATCTCAGAAAAGCCGGAGTGATCAAAATATGAAACTGAATAGATGTACTGATGAAACCGCTCCACACCCCTCATATTTTGATCCACTCGATTCCTATCATTTGGAGGCCACTTGCTTCTGTTTTCATAATTAACTGACAAAGTTACACAGCAAGGACGTTTTCCCCCTTCAAGGGGATGGCATGATTCCCAAAGTTGGCCGCATTGCATTCTATTCTTTTAGGGTGTCAATGCTAAAACTGTAACAGGGAATAGCTCGAATTCCTTTCAAAGAGATCTTGGTTGTAAAAATATCAGAGAGACCAAAAAGATGTATAGTTCGTAAACATTCTTGCCACGTCAGATCTTTGCAAAATCAACCAAATTATTAACATACTAGAAAGCTATTACGATAAAACAACATGAAAAGATAGTAAACAGTACTTATAATTTCTTTTCTGTCATATTTTCTTCTTGTACGAATAAGTATATAGCATGCTTAAACTTCAAACTAGAGATTTCTTACAGCTCTCTAGACTGATTTGATTAAGGCTAAGCAAGCATTAACAATGGTAAATGGCCCCAACAAGTGTGCTTTTGATAACTCCTATACTTTTTGGGCAGAACATACTACTAAAACTGTCTATAATATGCTTTTTTTTTTGAAGCTGTCATTGATGCGAGAAGTTTTGCAAGAAAAGAAAGCATCCTAACTTCAACACAATGGTGTGGATGCAGAGGAAATCAGAAGGACACATGATAGTACGTTTTTCAGGTTTTGATTTACTAGTTGGTCTTTTTGTTTTTTTGTTATTTTGTGTTGTTGTCTTAGAAATATTTGGTTCGTTACTTCCGTAATGAGTGATTTGCAAGCTATTGGACAGCACATGGTTTGTACATAATAATTTTGATATATATATATATATATATATGCATCATTATTTACCGAAAATAATAGTAATTGGCCGGTGATACAAATGGCTGAAGTCGTCATTGTAAATACAACTGAAAAGTAGATGAAAATATAGAGAGTGAAATGATCCAGACCAGATTTATAGATAAGATAGTTGTGAGATGCTTTTCATTTCTCAAATATAATTAAACTATACACACTCAAGATCAAAAGCAAACAGCAAACAACACTATAAAATTGTCTCAAGAATCATACCTTTATTTTTAGCACATGTGAAATGTGAAGCAAAAGATCTTCTTTTCCCAGGGTGTCAACACCAATGATGATATCGTGCTCTGGATTAGAGGTAATGATATCAATAACCTGCAACCAACAATTATTAAATCATTTATCTACTGAAATGACCTTTTATACTAATGCAAAATTTGAGACCAATTCTCTAAAGAAACCAAGTTCCATATGGGCTGGTTATTGGTATGTTACCCAATTTGGAATACACAGATAAAGGCAAAAAACAAAAAGTTGACTAATTTGAAAGCTAATTTTATTCTTTTCCCACTTTAAAAGTGTATAACAGGTTGATTTGTTTGAAAGTTAATTTTATTCTTTTCCACTTTAGATGTATATAACTCACACATCTTCAGGGATCACAGAGAAGGCCAAATCGGATTCATGCTGAGCAAATTTGCAAATTTGTTTTGAAAATCAAAATGCATGTGCAATAATAATGAACGTAGAAATAGGACAATGCCTAAACTAAAAAGTATTTTCAAGGTAAGGCACAAATATACCTGCTGTGCAGCAACTTCTCTAGATGGAAAGCAATATGTTGGGTTACAGTATGTGTTATCCAAATAAAGGACATCAACTTTGGAACCATTCAGAGCATTGAGGAGCATACTCCTTCCTATGTTTGCCATCTCACTAGTTATTTCCCAACGAAAATCACCAGTGTAAAGCAGGTAGCCAAACTCACCCCGAAACAAAAACATAACAGAACCTGCTTGCAAAAAGGAACTAACTAATCAATCTTCATTAGCAAGGTGTTGCAACTCAGTTATTAATAAGTCAGGTACTAAAGGCATTAATCTAATGTCTATCCACCAACTAGTCACATATCCTCCATTATGGTTGTCCTCACGAGATAATATGATTATGGATGAAGGGAGAATTCAAGAACTGACCAACTAGATATTAACAGCTTAACTTCATATTTACTCCTTTAAGTAATCAGGATTCATTTTCTTCACCTAACATATTCTTATTGATAACGAAAGTATTGACATATATATTGATTAATTTCAACAAGGAATGAATTTTCATTATTTATGATTGGCAAAAAATTATTGTTTATCACTAGGCATAGGACAATAAATGTTCACATGCGCTTATTTGAAAATTAGACAAGCGTCATTGCTTTTTGAGGTTTCCTGCTATAGCTCATGACAAGATTTAATCACAATAGTCTGTATATATCTTAACTACATGAGATTGTACAACAATATATTTGGGGAAGGAGAAAAACCCACAAATCCAAATGCATGATGAGTAATATCACCATGGAGAAGCACTAGCATGTCAACAGTGAACTTTTGAATCATCAGAACATATAGTGCACAATTGTGGCATTCATTATTATTATTATTACTTCTTGAAAGAAACACATGAATATTCCAACATATATGGTGATAAGTGAACTAGTATGCTAGGTGAATTTCTCATGGACAAACTCAATAAAATCTAAATTGTATTTCATTATCGAGCTAAATGTTGTAAGTGTGAAAAACTTGTGGGTTGTATAAAAAGCAAGTCAAGCTTGAATATGAGTTTGACTCATTTATGTTGAAGAACAAGTTCACTTAAAATTTGGTTCGAGAATTTTTGGAGAATTTCTCTGCCTTCAACTACTTGATCAAGGCTACTTCATTGTTTAGCTGATGAGGGTATACTATGCCACAACTGAGTTTACGAAGAAGTTCTGTATAGATTTTTCCAGAACTATGAACCAAAAGCTTAATACTAATTTTTTTTATTATTTTCACATCATAGTACTAGTATAATTTTGATTGATAAATAGATATTTTTACCTAAGTAAAAATTAAAACAAATATTAATGGATTATTTTTGGTAAGCATCACTAATATTTTTCAATAATCCATAGAAATGACTGGTATAAGCTCGAGTTTACCTAATTACTAAACATATAAAACTTGAATCAGGTAGTAAAGCTCAAATAAAATTTAAATAAACAACTTGAACGAGGTAGCAGGGCTTGCGATAAAATATCCCGGCTGGTTCAATTTTTTCGAAAAAAAAAAATCTATATAATCTAAAATGAACAGGCTTGAAATGCCAATACTCGGCTTGGCTCGTATATGCCCTACCTATATGTTGACGAGCGAACAAATGCTTAATATACTTCTCTAGATACACTTATGTACATGCCAAAAATTAGTNTTACTTCTTGAAGGAAACACATGAATGTTCCAACATATATGGTGATAAGTGAACTAGTATGCTAGGTGAATTTCTCATCGACTAACTCAATAAAATCTAAATTGTATTTCATTATCGAGCTAAATGTTGTAAGTGTGAAAAACTTGTGGGTTGTATAAAAACCAAGTCAAGCTTGAATATGAGTTTGACTCATTTATGTTGAAGAACAAGTTCATTAAAAATTTGGTTAGAGAATTTTTGGAGAATTTCTCTGCCTTCAACTACTTGATCAAGGCTACTTCATTGTTTAGCTGATGAGGGTATACTATGCCATAACTGAGTTTACGAAGAAGTTTTGTATAGATTTTTTCAGAACTACGAACTAAAAGCTTAATACTAATTTTTTTTATTATTTTCACATAATAGTACTAGTATAATTTTGATTGATAGATACATATTTTTACCTAAGTAAAAATTAAAACAAATATTAATGGATTATTTTTGATAAGCATCACTAATATTTTTCAATAATCCATAGAAATGACTGGTATAAGCTCGAGTTTACCTAATTACTAAACAAATAAAATTTGAATCAGGTAGTAAAGCTCAAATAAAATTTAAATAAACAACTTGAACGCGGTAGCAGGGCTTGCGATAAAATATCCAGGCTGGTTCAATTTTTTCGAAAAAAAAAAAATCTATATAATCTAAAATGAGCAGGCTTGAAATGCCAATACTCGGCTTGGCTCGTATATGCCCTACCTATATGTTGAAGAGCGAACAAATGCTTAATATACTTCTCTAGATACACTTATGTACATGCCAAAAATTAGTCAAAAAGCCTCAATGAAATACTGATTTCAAAGCAGCAGAAACAGTTATATTCAAAGAAGCAGAAAAACTTTTACTGTCAAAAAGGAAATGATACTCCATGCGGTTAACATTTGTATAATCCAAACAAACTTCCATCAGCAATATAATTACCGATTACCAGCGACAGAGTGTGCTTAATTGTGATCAGGAAAATCATTTTCAGCGAAGGAATAGTGTAAAACTTATAATGCAAACTGAATCTCTCACAATTACCCGATTGCAACATAATTCATTTCAAATTCCACCCATAATGATTTCAATTTGTTAAGTATTCCTTGCATAACGATTGAAAACTCAAACTAAACACTTCGCACTCTAGCAAGCTTACCAGGACAGTGATGCGCGTCGATCGCCATGACCTCGGCGACGGCTGGCGATCCAGTGGCCAGAGAAACCAAAGAGAGAGTGTGCCAGGATCCGACCTCCACCACGCGAAGCAATGACAGGTTGAAATCGGGGAATCTGAAGGGGAATAGCTTGGCGGTGATGCGAGAGCAGAAAATCGGGCCCCTCGCCCAAGTAGATGACAGTCCGCGCGTGTGATCAGCGTGGAGGTGTGTTAAGAAGTAGAGCTGGCTCCCCTCAGTCCACCGATCTACCGCTATCATGCCGCTCTCCATCGGTTTCTCCGGCGTTAACTGATCGGAATTTCCATTTTGGCTTTTCAGAGTTCTATCGTGTCTTAGGCTATGCGCAGAAACATTGAGAAGAGAGCGAGAGACTCCGGAAAGATTTTTTGGCGGTGTTCAATACCTGGTGTTTTCAAACTCGAACCATCTGTTGCTCCAATTTATTATTATAATTCTTAATATTAGCCTCTTCTATTATTTTAATAAATAAAATATT